>JASDQU011402184.1:11667-41887 GCA_032191745.1 Picea mariana
TTGACGCTGCGATTTTATTGCAGAAAATTTTTTGCCATGATTTTTCTACCGCAAATTTGATCTATCAATAATACCTGCCAAAAAACCGTTCACAAATGGATATTCAATTATATTCAAAAATAGGTGCAAATAAGAGTCCCCTTCTCTCCTAATTATACTTTCCAAGTGCCTTCTTCTAGAAGTTTCCTTGTAACAACTTAGCCCAACTTCCTTCTTTTAGGTCTAACCCACTTCTAACCACTTTATCCACAAATAGTAAGTTCTCCACTTTTAGTTGCAACTAACTTTATTATTTAATTAATTTCTTTTGCAACCACTTTGACTTATTCATAAATATTAAACTCACCGCTTCTTGTTACAACCACTTTATTATTTAAATAATTTTCTCTTTGCAACCACTTTGCCATAATTAAAAAACTCACAAATTTAATTATTTTTTTAATGCAACAACTTTATCCATGATTAACTCCTAGTTACCATCAATTTGACTAGTACACTTCTTCTAGGAGCTTCCAGAATAATTGACTTATTTGACCTTCTAGGGGCTTCTAGATAACTCATGAGGTCTCTCCAACTTTACATGGTTCTTGCTAATCCATCTCTATACATATTGTCCATGACTCTGCTACATAATTGTTCATAATGATGACCCATATGTCAATGTAATATCATGAAGTCTTCACTACTGCAACTAATCAATATGTCATAATGTACTTCTACTAACTAACTACTCTGAATCTGTCTACTCAAACTCTACAAGTTGCTCTAAGGATGGTACTCTAAATTGTTTAAGCTACTGCATAGACTCCCCCTATCTAATATTCATATTACTTGGGAGTCTCCAAGCTAACTAGCTCAAAAAAATACCTTTCTGATGTAGTCATCATCCATGTTGGTAGACTCAACATCTCTCTGAAATTTGACTTCTTTCGTTCTATCTATGGATTCATCTTGCACTACAATTCCTGAAAGTATGATTTCTCATACCCGTTCTTGATTCATATGTTCTTATTTTCTTTCTCGTACTACTATAAATCATGTGATCTCTAGGACCTTCTCTTCCTTTACCTTCTCTTTATTATGATCCTACTCTGATGTGGATTTTGACAATGTGGTTCTTGAAACATGTTCTTATTTTGCTTGATTTCCTTGTCTTTATCGAACTATGGAAATTCTTGTAATTTTTGGAGTTTGTTCTTTTTTCACTTGCTTTTCTCGAACTACTGTATGTCTTGCGATTTCTAGGACCTATTTTGTATTCACTTTATTTTCTTCTTGTTATTTACTTTTCCAAATCTTGGTGTATCTAATATATGTTTCTTTCTTCATGGATGGCACTATTACACTTCTACAATTTCAGGTTATATGACCATAGTTGTGGCATTTGTAGCCTTCAATATTATGTGGGGCCACATAAGCATTTCTTGCTTGAAATTTTCTTTCATAAGCCCTGCAATCTGCAACCTTATGTCCAAATTTAGTACAGTAAAAATAATGACCATAAAATAAATTTACATGCCTGGGAGTGAATGATCTTATTTGTGGTGTAGTCCTTCTGAATTCCTACCTTGATTGATCATGATCATGATTGAGGCTTCTTTGTGTTGGACATATTGTCATTGATGTATTGTCATTGATGTCAACAACTGATGTCATTACATTATAATGATGAGTTGGTATGAACAAAGTGTAGAAGAATCTACCTATAGCTTAGGAGAGGTAGCATGCATAAAATCCATGTACAGAAGGAATAACAAAGTACAAGGAATTAAGAGCTCAGGAGGGTTAGCGACTGAAGATCAGTGCATAAATAAATGCAGAAAACATTTATTAAAAAGATCAAGAGAAATAGAGATGAAATAGATCAAAAGCTTAGGAGAGATGACACACATGAAGCTCAGAAGAGATGACGCATAAGAGTAGTTCATTATCATTTCAGGACAGTCCAAGACCATCATATTAAGGAGAAGTTAGAGGAATTAGATCTCAACCAACAGATCTAAAGAAGGAGCTTCAGGATGTTTCTCAGCCATTAGATCAAGATTTGATTAGGATTTAAGTATTAGTCGTTGATCTGGAATAGAAAAGGGGAACTGTTAGATCAACAACAGTCAACTCCAGTGCTGACTACTCTGGAGAAAAGAAGCCTAGAAAGGGTAAGATTACTTGAAGGCCAAAGTTCTAAAGTGTACATGAGTCGTCCAATCTAAGGAACACTTTGGATAATATACCGACCGTTGGATCAAGTAAAGTGGAAAGATAGGATAAGCAAATACCAAAGCCAGAGCCCTAGATTCACGATCTTTCGTCAACCATCGGATCTGGAAAACCCCTCGACCGTTGATCTATTCAGAGCGTGCCAAGGTAGTAGTGGTCCACTTCAACACTGACCACTTCGGTGAAAAAGGGTTGAGAACATGTAAATTAACTCGAAGTGTTGAAGGACGAAGTCATTCTCATTTGATGATCTAAAATACATTTTGGGAGTTACAACAACCATTAGGAGGAGAACATGTGGCACATGAGGAGATCCACATCAGCAAGGACATGTGGCGCAATTAGATGATGACAAGTGCAAGGTGCATTTGGCATTTCAGGTATGGGTAATTCATGAATCTAAGTGACATGTGGTAGCCACTCAGTCTGTTCCATGTCAACAAGTGACGTCAGTAGCTACATCACTCCGAGAGTATGTACTTCAGAAGTTTTCACCACCAGCAAATGCTTGGAGTCCCAAAGTTCTAAAATAATCAAGAACCATTCATCTTGCAAGTGAAATCCAACTATTTGATCTACTTCAACGAAATGAACTCTGGAATATTGAAGGCCTGTGTAGGAGAAATCACCCAAAGTCTGAAGTCAACCCTGATCGTTGATCTAAGATAACTTTAGGAGCATTCTCAACTGTCAGATCAGGAGACCATCAATTTCGGTGCTAACCAACTCCGGTGGCAATTGGAGCAACAATTACCTAGACCTTCAGACCCCGAAGTAAGTAAGGACCATCCATCCAACCTTTGATTAAGTCATAGAAATTGATCAAGTGTAGTGGAAAGATAGAGTAAGCATAAATCATGAAGTAACGCTTACCGTTGATCTACTTTGGGGGAATTTTCAACTGATGATCAATCATAGTGGAAGGATAGTGTAAGTGTAGGTGTTGACTGAAAGCAAGTGGTCATCACTGCTTTATGACCTATTCGGTAGGTAATCAATCTAGAGGAATTTATACTCCAAAGTTCAGAAGCCACAAATAGTCAAAGTTCATAGTAAATGAGAACCGTTCATCTCAACTCTTGATTAATTCATAATCATCGATTGTGATTGAATCCTATAGATAAGTAAGGATTGTTCGTTCACAGAATATTAAATATGGAACGTCCATTCTACTTGTGAAAATATGTATACACACTTCAACGAAATCTGCTCCGGGAGATTTGAAAGGTTGAAAAGGCCTGAAGTCCCAAAGGAGGAAGTACTAGAGAACATGGTCCCAACACTAGACATATGGGGGCTAAAAATAAAAGGGTGAAAGAAGAGGCAGTGCTTAAATTAATAAGCCTATTTTTTTTCGCATATAGTCACATGTGAATGGTTTGAAGGAAGTGCCTTTGCGGAACTCGATTTTTGCAATATTTGCAGAGACATGGAATCAAGTTAAGAAGAAATCGATCCATACCTGTGATTGATTTATGAAAATCACTCTCACTAAGTTAAAAGAATTAACAATAATGTTTGAATAATAATAGTGATTATTGTTAATGTTAAAATGAAGAGGTGCGATGGTCCAAAAAAGGGACACATTTTTTCATAGCTCACATCAGTTGGAAGAGTATATAAACGAGAAAGAGTGGTGAGAAGAAAGTGTCTCTGGAGTCTAGATCAGAAGACCAAAACAGAAACAGAGTCCAAGAATAAGAATGAATGTTTCTTATGAAGTGAGGGTGGAAGGGAGGAGCATTGAAGGATTCATATCCTTACTAAGCAAATTGTAAAACTGAGGGAGTTAGTGCTTCCTATGGTTGGTGCCCAGAAGAAGGGGATCTTTGTCTCCTAGAGTTGGTGCTCTAAAAAGGATTGGTGTGCTTCACTATTCTTTATAAAAACTTGTAATTCATGTTAAATATATTTATATAATTAATTTTGCATACAATTAATTGTTTATTTATTGTGGTAATCAATAAAATATAAAAAGTAGCTGCTNCCAACAATTGGTATTACAGTAGGTGCCTTCATCACAGTCTAACAATTGGAAAGTAGATCCTGAAGATGGATCAACAAGAGGGAATGTCTAACAACAAAGCACCATTGTTCAATGGAGGTGGATATGCTCTATGGAAAATAAGAATGAAAAATTTCCTATTAGCTCTTGGTTTTGATATCTGGAAATTTGTTGTAGATGGTTACAATGCACCAACTGCTCCACCCAAAGACATTGTAGGAAAGAAAATATGCAATGAAAACTCAAGAGAAGTTAATGGAATTCTAGGAGGGTTGACAAATTATATATGTGTGAAGGTTATGCATTGTAAATCAGCCAAAGAAATCTAGGACAAGTTGGAGGTTGTATATGAAGGATATAGAAAAACCAATACAAGAAGAAGTTTTATAAGAAAAAGAAAAAATTCTACTCTAAAGAAGACATCAACTCTTCATACATAAGTAAAGATGAAGATTCAGAGCTTCTGTTTATGGGAATGAACACTCAAAATAATGATGTAGATGATGAAGAAAATTCTGAATTTGAAGGAGAAGTGAACCTATAAGAAGAATTGATTAGTGCTTTGGAGGAACTAAGAAATTGTAAAGGAAGAACAAGCTACTTAAGGCACAACTTCAAGAATTTGAAGAATCACATCAAGAAAAAGAAATAGATGCATTAAGAACTATCAAAGAATCATAGTAGATCGTCAATGATTTAAAATCCCAGCTCCTGGAAGCTAATAAAATTGAAGAAGTCATTTTAAAATAATGTAGTGATAAAAAAAAAAGCATGTGAGAAATTAGAAGTTGAGATTAAGCTGCTAAAAAGTGAATTTGAGAAAGAAAATAAGAGATCAAAATTTGGAAATAGTTCAAAGATCTTGGATGAAATTCTCAATAGTCAAAGATCACCAAACAAGAAGATTGGTTTGGGATACACCCAAGACTCAACTTCTACATCACAAGGATCTATCAAAAGACCAATTGTTTATGCATATGCTCTAAAGGGCTCTTTAAGAAGAGAATATAAAAAGGAAAATATGATATCGTTGAACACTGTTCCACTTAAACAAAAATCAACATTCCCTACTAAAGTAAAAAATGACAGGAAGAAAAAAAAATCACCAGAAGGAATACCCCTAAACATATATTTATTGGATAATGTTACTCTTGCAATAATTTTGAACACAAGGAAGTACACTGAAAAGAATATGAACAATACAATCATAGAAATATCCAATGATATAAGAACAATAAGTACAATACAGAGAAGAGAAACTATAACTCATTTTCTCCTTTGCAAAACTTCAATATTGAATGTAAAAAATGCAAAAACTATGGTCATAAAACTAGAGAATGTAGATTACCAATGCAATCCCTAAAAATAGGAAACCCTAACAAACAGAATAAGAAGACATGGAAAAGAAAATCTGAAGTATAAAACAAGAAAGATGATGAAAATATAGCTCCTGAAATTGATGAAGTTAATAATAGGATATCGGTAGGTAAAACTTCTAATAAGGAATATAATAATCAAAGATATGCATATAAAGTAGATCAAACTCAAGACATGAAAACTCCTAAAGAAAAATCTCACACAATTCCAAAACTTTATAATGTCATACAAGAAGATTATCCATTACCCAACAAATGGAAATTAATAAAGGAATTTTCTCAAAACAAGGATAAAGAAGCTTTTGGTGCAGATAATAGTGACGATGATGATGAATCTTCAACAATAGAACAACCAGAAGAATTGAGTGATGATTATCTCAGAAATGTTTCAATCTTGTTTTAATGATCCACTGAAACTCCTTCTCAAAGAAAAATAAAAAAACAAAGAAGGGAAGGAGAAATTAGGGAAGGCTTAAAAATCATTCCTGTTAATACTCCTATAAGCATTGAAGCACATAAAAATGAATAGGATCATCAAAAGAATCATGGCTTGATGATATAACTCTATGCAGGATTTGACATAGTTTATTGCAGGTCTTCATCTGCACAGGAACAGTGCAGGTTATGTATTTTCTCAGTAAAGTTATGTGAAATGGTCATGTATTGGTCTCAGAATGTTTATAAGTGGACAAAACCTAAATGGAGGTTACTATGTGAGCAAGAAATGGAATGAATGAAAAATTCTGCAGCAGTGAGGTCAGTGAGGTGATGATGAAGATAGACTGAGTACAAGTCTAAAAATGAAAAGACTAGAAACTGAAATTTCAGAGAGAGTGGTTGTGATAGAGAAAATCTAAAAGATGTATTGGTTGGTTGATGTGTGCCTGAGTTAGTTGGATAACTAGATCAATTCTAGTTGAACAGATTACATTCTATTAGCAATCTAAGTGATGTGTCAAGCAAAGTATAAAGTCCCTTAGATGACTTTAAGAGAAGTAAAATAAAGAAGCATCTTGGATAAAGATGGATACATTTGGTTAGAGATCAATGAGAATCAATGGACAGGTTGAAAGGTCATTTGAAAAGTATAAGCTTCAGTTGCACATTGTTCCAGTAGGACAATAGTATCTGCAGTGGAAACAATAGGATGTATATAGTGGTATACATGGCATCCTGTAGAGATGACAGGGGGAGAGATCTTGTCAAGAATAACTACCCCTTTAGAAACAAAGGGGAAGAGAAGTTAGAAGTAGAGAGAGAAGATTGATAGGGGGAGTCATCCAGTTAAACCAGGTAGAGCATGATTGAAGGGGGGATTAACCAAGCTCAAATTATGGTTAGCAGCATATAGATAGATAGATCATAGGAAAAGAAAGCCCTTTCCATTGATTTCAAAGGGGGAGAATAACTTCAAAGGAGAGAAGCATCATCACAGGGGGGGTTTATGTATGAAGTTAGTGTGTTGCCCTCAATGAAAAAGGGAGATATTGTTGAACATATTGTAATTGATGTCAATAGCCGATGTCATTACGTTATAATGATGAGTTGGTATGAACAAAGTGTAGAAGAATCTACCTATAGCTTAGGAGAGGTAGCGTGTAGAAAATCCATGTAGAAAAGGACTAACAAACTACAAGGAATTAAGAGCTTAGGAGGGTGTTGAGCTCTCAATGTTGGCATAGGCATAGACCCAGGGTTCAATGCTTCAACATCGCACCAACAAAACCCTAACTACAAGCCCTTTCAACAACACCTGCGAAGCAGATGAAGTCTCACCTGAGATAGAGGCATCGGGGGGGGGTTGTAGGACTTAGGTGTCTACAACCTGGATGGGACACAGGTCTGTGATTACAACACTTAAAAAGAATTTATCCAACACCATGCATTAGTTCATACATCCATTCACATTGCATATTAAACCCTAGATACAGAACAACACAGTAGCAACTAAGATCAAGTACTTTTCATCACTTAGCACATAGTTATTGGATCTGATCTAGCATTCATTTATCATCAATAGAGCACTAAGCATCCATATATATATCTAACATACATAAATACCAATACACTAACAGATAAACAACATAAACAATATCAACAACATTGCACAAAGCACATCAACACAGGATATACGTGGCTCACCCTAGTGTGGGGCTACGTCCACCAACTTCTTCTTATTCTCTATTAGTTTGAAAGATTCTTATATTCCTCTGCTCTTGTGCACAAATACATAGAGCCGACCCCTCCAAGGGGCATGAGATCTGTGCATACCTCGCCAAATCCTCCTTCCCTGAATTAGGTCAGGGCACAAAGCTTTGTATAGACTTTGCACGAATCAAATTACATTCACTTGCACTTAGCTCTGCAAGTCTCAACACACAGTATACACAAAAGCCAACAATTGTTCTCCGCACTTAGCAATCTCTACATATTCTTGCACAAAGCCAACTTAGACTGACTTCACTCTAAGTACTATTATTGGCATAGGGGCAGACCTAGGGTTCAATGCTTCAACAACACACCAACAAAACCCTAAATATCGTCCCTTTCGGCAACACCTGCAAAGCAGATGAAGTCTCACTCGAGGTAGAGGTAGGGGGTTGTAGGACTCAAGTTTCTACAACCTAGCAGGGACACAGATATATGATCACAATACTTAACAGAGAACTTAACAACTAACTTTCATTAGTCTTTGACCCTTATTCACATCGCAGGTAAAAACCCTAATTACATAACAACGCAGTATTCAACAAGATCTAAGCATATCTAACCATTTAGCACATAGCATCAAATAGATCTATAATTCATTCATGTTATTAAGCACTAAGCTACTACATCAAATGCATCTAACATACATAAAGATTCAACACTATACATAAATCACATCAGCAACACAAAGCAATCACAACACAGGATATACATGGTTCACCCCCAGCATGGGGCTACGTCCACCAACTCTTAGTCTTGTTTATTATCTTCCTTCAATCTTCTTACATGTACAGAGCCAAAAATCCAACTCCGCATAGGAAATGAGATCTGTGTGCACTTCGCCAGATCCTCCTTCCTCGAGTTTATCATATCACAAAGCCTTCTTACAATCACTTGCACTTAACTATGCAAGTTCTCAACACATAGTATGCATGAATCATTCACAACTAATCACACTTAGAAACCTTTACATATCTTGCACACAACCAACTTAGATCTGATCTTATGCATCTTACAATGCCTAGCTGCTTATTTATACATTTACAAATGGGACCTACGCATGGGTAAACCCATGGGTCGACATCCCATACCCATTACATAAGACCTAAACCCAAAAATATCGTAAAAGGGGGCGAGATCTTGTGATCTCTGCTTCGCCTAGGCACTTTGTCTTCGACCAACCTATCGAAGTCCCAAAAGTGGTCAATTATGACCAAGGTTCTCCAAAAATTGGTCGAGGGCCAACATGCCCCCAACACTCACCTGTGACTCATCCTGAGTCACTCTGATCTAGTCAACTCTAATTCGAAGGCCTCGAGCTGCCTTGACTTGTTGCTTCACCAGGGCCTCCTACTTGGCGAAATCCTGAATGAATTTCTTGGTGATAGGTCCTTCTAAGCGTTTTTCCACTATGGTGACCACTTGTTCCAGTTGTGCACCTTGTCCCTTGATCTCCTCAAAAAGTGTGTAGCCTTCATCCTGTACTAGCTGGAGTCTCTGGGTCACTTCCATGACTCTAATCTGGATGGCATGGGCCTGCTGCTAAAATGTGTGTTGTTCTTGTGACCTTTTCATCTTCTCCACCACTGATAATATCTTCAACTATACTTGTATTGTCGCTGCTTGTTTCTTTTCTTCCTATAGTTTTGGCTCCAATGTCCTTAGTTCTGGGTCCTCTGCAAGGCGCTCATAGGTCTGCACACTTCGATTTCTGAGTTGCTTGCATTCTAAGGCCAATGCCTTGATTCTTCCGACTGCACTCCAGGAAGTTTCTTCCTTCTGATCTTGCACTTCCTATGGAGTGCTCGGCACTACTTACAATTTTAGTTCTGCTACTCTTGCTTGGAGCTACTGAATGGCTTCAGTGAGCTTCCCCACTTGGCTCTCAGTTGTTTCTTATTCCATTTGTGCCAGGCCTGGCACAGAGAGAAGTGCTCTAATGACTACTTCTTTAACTCCAATATTCTCTATGAGCAATTGTTCTTTTTCTTTCTAGAGCTTCTTTTTATCCTCTGTAAACTTTGCCTGGAGTTCATATTTCTCTTACTACACAACGCATTGTTGTTCTAGGGCTTCCTCCTTTGCTTGCTTTAGAGCCTCTCTAGCATGTTCATTTTCCTCCTGTACTTGATGAAGGTGAGCCTCTATTGCATCTGCTAATCTGTGTAGTTAGGCAGGATCATCTCCTACTTCTATACCCCTAGATGAAAATGGTGTAGTAGACACTACGCAACTCGAATAGAGAGCCTAATGTACCCCTTTGAGATTTGCTTCGATCCTGTCATACATTATCTCCTGTTTGGATTCACTTCACTGAAAAAAATTCCTCAGATGTATCTGATACAACTGCAATGATGAGGTCAATATCATCCACTGTAAGTATAGTTTGTAAGTGGGGCTTATTGGCGTGTGACTTCTTCCGTGCTGAGGATTTCTTTAGAGAAACCTTTCTTTTCTTGGATGTCTCTATCTCTGTAAGGGGATATTTATGCGATGTTACTTTTCCCTGTTCCTACTTGTCTTCTTCCTCTTTTTCCTCTTCTTTGTATACTTCATCAGCTCCTCCCCCTTCAGGTGAATCTGGTGTAGTCTCATTTGATGTGTTGTGCATTTCATGTACTTCTCCCTTCTTCTTCTTCTTGCTACTGCTTGGTCAATCATACTCTTTCCGGGTGACTACAGGACTTCCGATGAGGTTAGGGTCAGAGAGTTCTGTCTGTTCAACTGGTACAAGGAATTTTGCAGGCCATTCCTTGGTTATTTCCTCCATATCTTCCTTGGTGAGTTTGTAATAGGATTGGAGATCTTCCTTCTGTTCATCTCCACGTGCAGTGATGTAAATGAAGTGTTTTTTTATGTGGAACTTTTCTATTGGCCTAAACCTATGAAGTGTATTCGGAGTCATTCGAGGGAAGGATTAAATGGCCCTCTTCAGCTACAAGTAATAGGTGTGGAACAATGCATTGGACTTCCATTGATTTAGCATGTCGCTCGAATACCATAGGGTAGTGAACCTCGTGGATAGTGGTTCAGATGGATTGACTTTAGGGAAGGTTGCTCCCTCCCAAGCAATGAAGGCAACGAGAATCAACAACTAGTTGAAGTGAAACTCGTAGCCCTGGTCTTGCGCTTCATGGAAATATTTCTCCAACTGGTTGACAAGGTAGCTTGCCTAGTTCATCTGCATCCCTTCAACGCACTTTCCTGTGAGCTCAACTACGAAACTCATGACTTGCATCTGTCTGTTCTTCCTGACGAGATTACCAGCGATCAACACGCAAGCTAGGTGTACTGTGCCATTTTGGAGGGAGGCTACCTTGTATCCCTGCTTCCCTTTCTCCACATCACCATAGGTGTCCTTTATTCACTGCGCTAGGGTATCAATATGCAACCTTCCCTGGGTAAAAATATTGAGGGTCCAGTCCTTGCATGCTTAATCCATTGATCTGTAGGATTAGCATCGGATATACAGTGATGTGCCTATCCAACCATAGGTAACTTTCATGGTAGCATGATAGGAAGATTTTAATGCACACGTTAACCTTCTGATTTATGTCAAAGTGTGGTATCTTCATCACATTAAGGATTGTTGATATTGCGATGTCCATGGTCCATGGCTGGGGGATTATCTTCAACTTATTCCCTGTTGTCTTTGTCATTTACTTATGTGGTGAGATCATTCCATAATTCTTGCGGTCTCCCAAGTTGAAATCACTAATCTTTAGTGTTAGGATCTGTCCCAACTGCAGTCCAACTACAGTCCAACTGCACATATCCCCTTCGGGAGGTACGCACTGATTAGTGTATAGTTGAAGTCCCTCAAGATGTTGTCACGACTAACCGCACTAGCCAAATGTGAGATATAGTCAGGCATGACTAACGGGATGAGATTCACATTCACCAAGTCATCGCGATGCTTGCTCTGTTTCTCTATCACAGTTTGGGATGGTCCAGATAGATGTACAGTCAATGGGGAGGCTTGAAATCCTCTCGTCAATGAGGCATGTACTCCTACGGACATGACCTTCTCAGACATAAGGTCTATTAGGATCTCCTTGATAGACTTCTCTACTGCACTAAGGTCGTCCGACATGCACGCTCTAGGTTAGATATATTGGATAGGTGGAAAAATCCTCAAGGTAAATAGAATGGGTGGTGAGGTCTTAATAAGAATTTCATGAAAGAAATTAGTTATCTGTGGGCTCGGATAATCACAATTCGCAAAAGTGTCCTCGGTGAAACTTTCGATGGGTTAAATAGACAACATTGTAACTGACTCCTTCAATGGGAAGGAATGCCTCAATCAATACAATTCCATCTATTATGGCATGGTCCCAATGGTCCAATGGTGATATTTCTGGAAATAACTGTGTTTCTATCCGTTCTGGAGCATCGTTCTAATGGTTAGGATGCCTCCAACGTTCATATTGCTTCATTGTGGAGAAGTGCCAATCTTCATTATTATTCTATTCTGGCAAGGTTCAAGTTCTGCAAGCCTTCTTTCTTTCCTGTGATATGTTTCTCTGGATTCCTCTTTCCATTCTTGTTCTTATATTTTCTTAGCATAGTAACTTCGCATTGTTGAAGGTCTTTCATAGGCTTCGAAGGCAATACTTCTTCTCTTATTGTTTCTGGAGTAGGTTCTCTTCTCTTCTACATGGATAAGTTTTTTAAGACTTCTTGCGTGCTTTCAACTTTGACAACCAAGTATCTAGCCCTCATTTGCTTCGACTTGTCCTCCTATTCATCTATTAAGCGCACTATTCTCCTAGCCATGAAATCCCTTAATTCTTTCTTTTTATGTTCTATAGCTTCCTTTTCTTCTTTCCTTCAGATCTGATCTCTCTCAATCCAAGTCCTTCCTAACAAAAGTGCAAAAGGAGTGTTGTTCTCATCAAAATTAATTACCTCGAATTATTCTTCTATCAATGTTCCATGAGCACTCATAGGTACATGGGCAAGCCTTCCACATAGGGTTATCAACTTTCATTTAAACAATCCTATTCTTCCCAATGAAGGAATCATAGCAGGCTTTCCTAAAATTTTCCCAGTACGTTCTGGCATAATGTTCACCTATGTTTTTGCATCCAATACACAGTCTATTTCAAAGTCTCTTATTCTTGTTTCTATGCACTCTTTCTCTTTTAAGATCTCTGATAAACTGATGTCTCTGTGATCATTCAGTGTTTCTTTCATTTGAAATAATATAACCTCATATTGTTTCTGGTTCTTTAGCATATTCCTAGTCTCTTGACCTTCCTCATGGTTTTCTTGTTTCATGTTCATCTTTTCAACTTTAGCAATCATTCTAGGGAAATCTAAAACTTCATGTCAGTAGCTTTACAACTAAGGAAAATAGGACCTCTACCAGGGCATTCCTTAGCAATTAAGGTGTCCCAGTCTTATACAACTATAACAAAGAGTCAATCCTCTCTTTCTCTTAAATGATCCCCAACCTTTCCTGTACTGCGCTCTGGGATCACAGTGATGGCCCTGCAAAAAATTATTTCTAGGATCCTACATCCACTTGTTAGTCCAAAAATTCTTTCTATGCATAGGAATAACATATCTTTCACTATTTCTATCAGGTCTATTCATATCACATCTTCTTTCTTCTAGATGTGCCCTAGTTTTCATACTAGGATGAAAACTATCAAACATACCTAGTTCCATTCTTTCGAAAAAAAAATTCCACTTATCTTACCTTTATCAGAGCACAAAGCTTTAATATCTTACCTCTTTTCTTCAAATCAATCTTCCTTCTCTTAGCACAAAGCTTCACAAGTCAAGTAGAATACTGCGCACTACAACAATAGATCTACACACAAAGCTTTCTCTTTTCTTCAGTTCCCAACAATCATAGTTTCAGGTCTCGACAACGGAAACATTTATTGGCACAGGGGCAGACCCAGGGTTCAATGCTTCAAAAACACACTAAAAAAATCCTAACTACCGGCCCTTTCGGCAACACCTGCGAAGAAGATGAAGTCTCACCCAAGATAGAGGAAGGGGGGGTTGTAGGAATCAAGTGTCTACAACCTAGCTGGGACATAGATCTGTGATCACAATACTTAACATAAGACTTAGCAATTAACGTTCATTAGTCTTTGACCCTTGTTCACATCGCAGGTAAAAACCCTAATTACAAAAAAACACATCATTCAACAAGATCTAAGCATATCGAACCATTCAGCACAAAGAATCAAACATATCTAGCATTCATTCATGTTATTAAGCACTAAGATACTACATCAGATGCATATAACATACATAAAGATTCAACACTAAGAATAAATCACATCAACAACACAAATAAATCACAACACAAGATATATGTGGTTCACCCCCAGCATGGGGCTATGTCCACCAAATATTCATCTTCCTTATTATCTGATTCCTTCAATCTTCTTACATGCACAGAGCCACAAAACCAACTCTGCATAGGACAGGAAATCTGCACGCACTTCGCCAGATCCTCCTTCCCCGATTTTGGCACAACCCATATTCTTCTTACAATCACTTGCACTTAACTCTGCAAGTTCTCAACACATAGTATGCATGAAGCCTTCACAACTAGTCGCACTTAGAAACCTTTACATATCTTGCACAAAGGCAACTTAGATATGATATTATGCTTCTTACAATGCCTAGCTACTTATTTATACATTTACAAATGGGACCTACACATCGTTAAACCCATGGGCCGACATCCCATACCCATTACGTAATCCCTAAACCCAAAAAGCCTGTAAAAGGGGGCAAGATCCCGTGATCTCTGCTTCTCCTAGGCGCTCTGTCTTTGACTAGCCTGTTAGCACCAAATGTCACCCATGGATTACGGAAGGGGTAAGCCTAATACCCATCAGTTTGTATGTCACGATGAATAAGTTTAAGTGTGATATAATGGACATAGTCTCAAGATTATATCTCTTTAACTCAGAAAACTGGGTTGGCATGCATAGACAAGTGAGGTCTTGGTCTAACTTCAGTCAGTGATTTGCTATAAAAGGTGAGTATGGGGAAGAATGGTGAGGATATGTAAGGGCCTGCTTTGGACCTCAGGTATTCTAGCTTCCTAAGGAAGAAAAGCTTCAATAACGATATCCTCTCAAAATCAAAGCTTCAAATACTAAGATGTGTCTGAAGGACACAGTCACGAAAACATTATGATCAAACCTAAATCACAATGCCACCGTAACAACCTGACTGGATCATCTAATTCCAACCTACTTATTATAGGAAGGGGAAAGATAACAAAAGAAACTGATTAAAACTGGTGAAGATATTGCAGTGATCAACCCTACATCGCAGCAACACCACCACCCTCGACTAGATCTTCCAATTTCGAGTGTCTTAACATAGAGTTTACAAAGAGATGAAAAGAGGTTGACTTTCATTAAACAAGAAATCTCAAATACATAGCATAACTAGAGAAACAAAGGGCTCGTTAAAAATTCACAAGCGAGAGCGAATTTTGGACAGTTGGTAGCAGAGGTAAGGAGCACCAGAGATTATAGGCATGTTCTTAAATGACCCTTTTACAATAAGATAATTGTTATCAAATTTTGTGATTAATACGATTATATAAATACATAAGTGGATTTTGGGCAGTTTATTACAAGATTTTAATTGGTTGTGTTATGAGTCTTGTTTTCTTTTATAGTATGCTTTTCTTTTAAGTATGTTGCAGAGAATTTTGGACAGCTGGTAGCAAAGGTAAGGAGCACCAAAGATGATATGCATGTTCCTAAACGACCCTTTTACAATAGGATAATTGTTATCATCCCCTTTTTGTAATTTTGTGATTAATATGATTATATAAATACAAAAGCGGATTTTGGGTGGTTTATTACAAGATTTTAACTAGTTGTGTTATGAGTCTTGTTTTATTTTATAGTATGCTTTTCTTGTAAGATTGTATTTCACTTCCATCTGTCTGAATCGGGGAATATAAAACTTAGAATTCTTTTTAATTAATGCTTTGATGCGGTTGTGTGTTTCTTTTTCCTATGATATTATGCAAATTAAAATAAGACTCGTCGCCTTCCAAATGCCTTCGCACGCACTAAAATTCATCCTATACACCAATATTTATTGTGCATAGCAACACCACAAGGTAAAATGTGTTTCCACGCACCTATATCCACTATGCATTTCTTCTCAGTTGCGTCGAAAACTTGCGTGCACTACTTTTGCGTTGTGCGCCAATATCCACTGCGCACAGTTTTGGGTATCGTGCACCTATACTCCACATGCATTTTGCGCTATGCATTACACCATGTCAAATTTCAATATGTTCCATTGCACACAATAATCTGCGCACACCATTGAATACACTGTCGCGATACAACTTATACTCATACTATGCACGTACCTCAAAACTCCTTTGTGTTATGCAATACTTGTGCACCCCATGTGCACATTACTATGTGCGTACTCACCGCACAAGGCTAAATTCAGCACGTGCATCCACAAATAATATTCTTCTGCGCGGCGCCACAATTTACCGCGCACACTTGCACACCAATGTTTTTTCGTGCAGTGCCAAAATTTACCGCGCACGCCTGTATGCCAACATTTTTCATGGATGCTCCATGACTTGAAATTTGGTCACTTCCAAGTTACTCTTCTTTGAATATTCACTTCAATTGAACCTCTCTAGCCCATTCAGGCTCAGTGTTGAAACTAAATCTCTGATACTAATTTGTAACATTCCCCCAACCACCCATAGGCTGGGGAATGCCACTCCAGAGTAATCTCTCATGCTATGATACCAGTTGGTAGCATCACCAGCCTTAAATAGATCGACCATGCTACTCTAGGGAACACTTTCGTTCCCTTACTACAGAACATAAGATAACATACCTAGTATTCAATTGAGTTATGCCACATAAATTTTCTCTTCAAAATGCATGCAACTTAAACATATACATACAACACTCTTGCAGAATCTTTACATATAAACATAAACAAACAATTGCATTCTGTAATATATGATTTCATACTGAAATAACAGTAAACATAGATATGCAACATATATAGGGAAATACCCATAAACATACAGACAGTTATAATCACATATATGATAAACCGTAACACAAGCATGTAAATAACAATGCAACATATAATTTTATCATATGATTGGTACTTATATTGAAGATATTTTCACCAACTGCATACAGACTGTCCACGACCCTCCCATCCTTAGACTACAATGTTCATCACTCTCAACAATGAGTCACCCCCGATATGGGATTGAACTCCACCCGGGTAAAGGGGTTCCTAACCAGGCTAAGGCTCATGGACAACAGGAAAGAATCTGTCTCAGGTGCTCACTCAACTAACAACATACAGCCTCTCATTCCGCACATGCATGTCCCACCCAAGGAAGTGTGCCCCTTCTCTTCTCAACAGTCCCTTGACTACCCCACTTCCCTTCTAGGGCTTCAACAACAAGACGGTCATGGGCTTGACAACCCACCTCTTTAATTTCCCACGGGCCTGACAACTCACTTCTTCAATCCCACTCCAAGCTAACCAGGTACACCAACCGAAAAAGGTTATGGAAACAGGCTCAGATATGGTGAAATGGATGTCTCAAGGATAACGAATTGCATGAATTAAAATGGTCATGGAATCATTGACTGGATAACTGAGTGATGGAAGGAATCACCATGAAACTAATCATGAAAGTGATGGTTAGAATGATGGTGAAGTTGTTGGTAAGAATTCCCGTGAAAAAGTGACAAAATGAGCTAAGTCCCCATGATATGAATGCATGTCCCCAAATTGACACTTGTCATGTTGGAAGCTACTTTGGTCCACTTGTCCCCAACTTTATAACTTAGTATAAAATAATTATCCATAATTCATTCTTTAAGAAATATTAATAGAATATTCCTTTTTGGATTAATCTCTCTAGCTTAGCCCTTTCCCTTAACGTTTGGCCCTCCCTTTCCCTAACTGGTGAAGTTCAGTCCCCCATCTCTTTTATCGTGGTCGGTCTGCACGCAGCGATGTATTTTATATTAATCATGAGACATGTACAAAATAGGAACACTGGCCTTTAACATCTAGGAGCTCTGGCCTAATACCAAAACATAAGAATTCCATCTTATAATAACTGTCTCACCAGCCTATAACACATATCATATACAAGAGGCTCATTGACCTCCATACTACACGCACTTTAGTTACTACACACGGTATCCGAAAATGTGTACACTACATCATTTTACTACACAGTGCATGCAAGCACTATGCCATGAAAGGCGCATTACAAAATGATTTCAAAATAACTCACTAGCTTAAGTATACTTACATTACATTTACAATTGGGTTCAGTCGATGGATATTACAATCCCCTCCCCTCATTTATGCACTTTCCTCAGTGCATCATATGCCCATATACAACCAAATTTTCAAAATTACTCAAAAATATGTGGGTATTGTATCCACATTGCATCCTCATGCTCCCAAGTAGAGTTCTCGGGACCATACCAGGTCCATTGGACCTTTACAATCCCTATGGATCGATTCCAGAGTTGCTTGAATTTCTAGTCCAAAATGCACATCAGATGCACTTGAAAAACACCTTCTTGCTCCACCTGAATCACATTCCAATCAATAACATGATTAGCATCAGGTATATATCTCTTTAGCAATGATACATGGAAGACATTATGAACAGACATAGATGTAGGCAATGCAATCATATAAGCAACTGGACCAATCCTCTCTACGATTTCAAATGGGCCACAAAATCTGGCTGCCAACTTGGCACAGCTTCCCAGCTTCAGGGAACTCTTATTAGCTTTCACCTTCAATAAAACATGATCACCCACTTTGAACTCTCTGTGGATTTTGTTCTTATCGGCATAACTTTTCTGCCTATCTTGGGCAGCTTTTAAATTCTGCTTAATTTTTATCATTTGGTCCTCCATCTCCTTGAGCAACTCTGGCCCAACTACTGTCCTATCATCTGGGTTATCCCAATTCACTGGAGTATTGCACTTTCTGTCGTTAAGTGCCTCAAATGAGCTCATATTCAACGATGTTTGATACCCATTATTGTAAGAAAATTCTACCAGGTGTAGTTAGTCTTCCGATTTCTATGGTTTGTCCATCACATACATTCTCAATATCTCTTATATCACCTTGTTCACCCTCTCTGTCTGTCCATCAGACTCAAGATGATAAGTTTTACTAAAGTTCAGATTCATTCTGAATCCTTTGAAAAATCCTTTCCATAAATTCAAGGTGAATTTCGGGTCTCTATCAGACACAATTGTTTTAGGAATTCCGTGCAATTGTGCCACTTCCTTCATGAAAATATCAACAACATCTGCTGCCTGGTGAGTATTTTTCAGTGGAATAAAATGGGAAGCTTTCGTAATCTTCTCCACCACCACCATGATCAAATCATGCAGCTTGCCTGTTCTAGGAAATCCCGTAATAAAATCCATTGTCACCACTTCCCACTTCCATTCAGGAATGGGTAAAGGTTGCAGCAACCCTGCTGGGTGCCTATGCTCAACTTTAACATTTTGGCATTCCATACATCTAGCAATGTATTCAACGATCTCTCTCTTCATACCTGGCCAAAAGTAATGGCTTTGGATCGCTACCATTCTTTCTGATATCCAAGGTGCCCTGCATAAGGAACATTATGCAATTCATGCAAAATTATACGTTTCAAGTCCTGGACATTTGGAACAAAAATTCTCTTCTTGTACAATAGTATTCCATCTATTCCCAAATTATAATTATCCACCTTTTGTGGCATCTTACCCTACTATAGCATTGTTATCAATTCTCTGTATTCCAAATCTGTATTTGCAACCTCCAATTTTTTTCTTTTAGTATTAGTATGATACATGCTAATGGTTGTAGCATGTAGTTCATGCACCCTCCTGCTGAGTGCATCAACCACTTTATTCTCTTTCCCCTTGATATGATTTATATCAAAGTCATATTCGCTTAGAAATTCTAACCATCTGCTTTGCCTAGCATTTAGATTTGGCTGATCAAATAAATATTCCAGACCATTGTGGTATGTTCTTAGCTCAAACCTCTTTCTCATGGGTAGTGTCTCCGTTTCCTCAAGGCATGCACTATGGCTGCCAACTCCAAATCATGAGTGGCATAGTTTCTTTCATGCTCCTTCAGCTTCCTTGATTCATAACATATGACAAACTCATTTTGACCGAGGACTCCACCAAGTCCTTCATTACATGCATCTGTGCATACAACGAAGTCTTCATTTGGGTATGCAATCCTTAATATTGGAGCACTTGTCAATAATTGTTTCAAGTGTTGGAAACTCTTCTCACAATCTAGTGTCCACTGAAACTTCACCCCCTTTCTTTGCAAGGAAGTGATTGGGTGTGAAATATTTAAGAATCCTTCAATCAATCTTCTGTAGTATCCTACAAGATCCATGAATGATATCACCTATGTGACATTCTTCGGTGCTGACCATTCTCTAATGGCCTCTATCTTCTCAGGATCCATTGCTATCCCATCCTGTGAAATGATATGCCCCAAATAATGAATTTGTTTCTGATAAAATGATCACTTGCTCAATTTGGCATACAAATTATACTCCCTTAATACTTGCAACACCATACTCAAATGATGTTCATGCTCTTTCTCTAACTTATAATATATAAGAATTTCATCCAAAAATACAATGACAAACTTGTCCAAATATTCTCAGAAAACACCATTCATTAGACACATAAAAATAGCTGGTGCATTTGACAACCCAAATGGAAACACTGTGAACTCATAAAGACCATACCTTGTCCTGAAGGAAGTCTTATTGATATATTATTCTTTAATCCTTACCTGGTGGTATCCTAATCTGAGATCTATATTTGAAAATATCTTTTCATCCTATAATTGATCAAAGAGATCATCAATCCTTGACAGAGGATACTTGTTCTTAACAGTCACTTTATTCAATTGTCTGAAGTCAATGCACAATATTAATGTTCCATCTCTATTTTTCACAAACAATACTGGTTCACCCCAAGGTGACACACTTGGGTGTATATACCCCTTCTTTAGAAGTTCTTCAAGCTACATTTGCAACTCCTTCAACTCTGGTGTACTCACTCTATAAGGAGTCTTTGACACGGGCGTTGCTCCAGGCATATTATTTATAGATAAATCAATGTCTCTCCTCGGGGGTAGTCCTGGTACCTCCTTGAACACATCTTCAAAATCTTCCAGGACTACATAATCCTCCAAATTTGGCAGCTTATCCTTAGTTATCTCCGCCAAATGAGCTGCAATTATTTGACACCCTTTTCTGTAACATTTCTTCAGCTGCAATGCTGAAATTTCTCTAATGGTTACTGCCCGAGGAATTCTTTGTACTTTCCTTAGTTTCCCTTCCTCATCCAAGTAAGTAAATGCTTTGTTATGGCAGTCTAGGAGAGTATGATGTTGGTCCAACCAATCCATCCCAATTAGATAGTCAAAGGAACCTAAAGGCAAGATGTTCAAATCTGCCTTGGTGCTCAGCCCATTCATGTCCATGAGGCATGACTTAACCATCTCATTAACTTTTCTTCTGGCTCTTGTAGCCAGCTGCACCAACCATAATTTCCCATGCTTGATTCTTGGAAATTGAAAACTTTCCACCATCTTAGGGTCTATATAACTATGACTACCTCCTGAATCAATTAAAATAACAATGGTTTGGTTGTTGATCCTACCTTCCACTTCAATAATGTGGGACTGATACTCTGCTTGCTTGTTGTCCAGGGCTACATGAATCCTTGGCACATATCTGCCCATGTCCTCCACTATTTTAGCTTGTTGTTCATTGTGAACAACCCTACCTTTTCCACCTCTGTGAGGACAATCTTTGAACCTATGATCTCCTTTATAGCCCCAACATTGAATAGGTGGTTGCCTTGGCCCTTGACTCAATGTGTCAATCGTTCTGGGTTCTTTAGGTTCTTTTTGTCCCTGTGGATTATTTCTAAAGAATGGTGGCTTAGATCCCTTCTTCCTTTGATCCATCTTGAATTTCGTATTGTCTTCCCAAGCCTTTTGGAAAGCTGACCTTGCTTTCTGCTGATCATATAGGAATTTATCTCACCTTATGGTCTCTTCTAATGTCTTGGGATCATCATACTATATTTTTTCACTGATGAATGATGGCAATCCACTCAAATACCTTTGAATTTTGAATGTCTCATCCTTGATGAAAGAGACATACTTCAGCAGTTCTAGAAACCTTCTCTCATATTCATCTATGGTCATACTTCCAAGCTTGAGTTCAAAGAACTCTTTCATTTTCTTGCCATAGTATCTCTTAGTCAAGTATTTCTTCTCAAAATACTTCTTGAATTCCCTCCAAGTAACACTTTTCTCTTTAAATGTGTTGTACCTGCACAAGTTGATCCCACCACATGGAGGCCTTTCCTTTGAGTTGATAGATAACAATTCTACCTTCTGCATGAGAAGAATAATTATACAATCGAAAATACTTTCTCATGCCCAACAACCATGTTTCTTCATCTTCATCTTTCTTGTGCTCACCATCAAATGTAGGAGGTTTGATTTTGTTCATTTCTCCTCATAGCTCATCAACCCCATACCTCTTATACCTTCTAACAGAGGATGGAATTGAGTTGTTTCCTACTCTCTTATTGGAATTCCTTGGGGAATGGTGGTGGTGTCTGCTAATACTTCTTGCTTTTATTTTCTCATCCGAAGGCTTGTGACTTCTGGATTTTCTTAAGCTGCTCTCCTTAACCAATTTATTTTCTATTATGTTCAAGCCCTCCAATAAGTTCATGTTGAAGTCATCCTGCTGGTCCTTGGCTCTCATAAGCCTTTCATTATCATCTTTATGGATTTGGACATCCTTCTGCAAATTTTTAATGGTCTCAGCCATATTCATGTTTTCATTCCTTTCTTCTCCATGTCCATTGGAGTTTGTTCCTTCAATGCCCAAATGGACATCCATCCCTCTGCTCTCATCTTCTTGACTGTAATTCCCCTGTGCCTCTTCCATTCCTATGGACTCTACACTGATCTGATCTAATCTAGTTGTTGTTAATTATGCAAAACGTGCAACCATCGAAACTTATCAAGCTAATAATTCAACAATTCATGAAAAAAAATATGAACCGTCTTGGTTCCATATATACATCAGAATTATCTCTTTTGATTTCTTGGTGTTATCACCATGAAAATTCTAGATAAGACCCAAGTCTTGAGAACATAGACACGTGGTGCCTTCAAAGATACATCTGGGTAATAAGGTGGTTTGCCAAAACCACTTTCACCAAGATGCGGTATCACGTGCTTCAACATGTCAAATCCACCACTCATGGAACGAGCGACGGCTAGTCAAATCACCCTGTTTCCCTCATTCGGTACTTCGCAACCATGTGATGTCATATGAACACCACTATGTAATGAAATCAAAAGCTAATCATTTGAAATGGATTAACCGAGCATGGAAACCAACACTCTTGTACATAGTATGTCTGCGCTTCATAATTGGGATTCTATAACTACCAATCCTCAAGTATGAAGGCATATGCTTATCCATAAATGAAGTAATCTGCAAATTTCTTGAATTTATGCTCTTTGTAAAATCATTTTGGTATCCACAACCTGAGATACATGGACAAGGCTAAATCCAATGAGACTAGTTATTCGGGCAACATGCTAGACTTTCCTGCGAATAAGGAAGAAACAGTACTTGCTCACATTCTAGATACTAAATTCCACACAGAGCCGGATATATACTCGTAGTTGGAAGTCAAGTTGAATCCCACTATAAAGGATTTAGTTATTAATAGGCCAACTGCTAAGAAGAAAAGGAGCAAGCGACAGAAGAAGGAGGAATCCACAGCTGAAATGGCCGAAAGTATTGGAGAGCATCAACCGGTCTAGTTAGATTACTTAAAGGAGGAGATCGCTAAGCTGAAATGAGTCTTCAACTAAAATTAAGTATGTTTCAACGAATTTTGGACAGCTGGTAGTAGAGGTAAAGAGCACCAGAGATGATAGGCCTATTCTTAAATGACCCTTTTACAATAGGATAACTTTTATCATCCCCTTTTTGTAATTTTGTAATTAATACGATTATATAAATACAAAAGCATATTTTGGGTGGTTTATTACAAGATTTTAATTGGTTGTGTTATGAGTCTTGTTTTCTTTTATAGTATGCTTTTCTTGTAAGATTATATTTCACTTCCATCTATCTGAATTGAGGAATAAAAAACTCAGAATTCTTTTTAATTAATGCTCTGATGCAGTTGTGTGTTTCTTTTTCCTCTGATATTATGCAAATTAAACTCAAACTCATCGCCTTCCAAACGACTTCGTGCACACTAAACTTCATCTTGTACACCCATATTTATTGTGCACAGCAACACCACAAGGTAAAACACATTTCCGTGCACCTGTATCCACTATGCATTTCTTCTTCGTCGCGCCAAAAAATTTCACGTACTACTTTTTCATTGTGCGCCAATATCCACTGTGCATAGTTTTGGGTATTGCGCACCAATAATCCACATGCATTTCACCCTATGCATTGCACCATGTCAAAGTTCAACATGTTCCATCGTGCACAATAATCTACGTGCACCATTAAATACACTATCGTGAGTCAACTTATACTCATACTATGAACGTACCTCAAAACTCCTCTGTGTTATGAAATACTTGTGCACCCCATGTGCACATTACTATGTGCGTGCTCACCGCACAAGGCTAAATTCAGCGCATGCATCCGCACACAATATTCTTCCATGATGCGCCACAATTTACCGTGCACACTTGCACGCAAACGTTTTTCTATGCTGTGCCAAAATTTATCGCACATGCCTGCACACCAAAATTTTCCATGGATGCTCTGTGACTTGAAACTTGGTCACTTCCAAGTTACTCTTCTATGAATATTCACTTCAACTGAACCTCTTTGGCCCATCCAGGCTCAGTGTTGAAACTGAAGCTCTGATACCAATTTGTAACGTTCCCTTGACCACCCACAGGCGGGGGAATGCCACTCTAGAGAAATATCTCATGCTCTATGTTGGCATTAGAAGTCACTCCTGGATTGCAACAGGAGTAGAGCCCGACACCCATCAGTTTATGTCACGATTTGTTTATAAAAAGGGGTGGTCAAATGGAATTTAACTCAAAACAATGTTGTTCTAACTCCGAAACTAGGCCAGGCATGCATGGGCAAGTGAGGTCTTAGATAAACTTCAAACAGTGAGTTGTAGTAAGGGTGAGTAGGGGGAAGACTTGTATAAGAGAATTGCAAAGGTCTGTCATAAACATCAGGTTTCTAATAGACTGTAGGAGAAAACATCTAAACGCAAGATCTTCTTACATTCAAATGTAGAAAACCGAAGAATACAACAATGCAACAATAAATCCTTTATTGTAACATAATTGCAATAATTCATGTGAATCGGTGAATCATGAACTCCCTCAGTATGAGATGAAAACTAGATGGGGTAGGAAAACTATCTGTCATTAAACAAGAAATCTTACATACAGATGCATAACCAGAGAACTAGAGTGTTTGTTAAAACTTTACAATCGAGAGCTTCGCTCTACCATCGATCATTACAAAAATGGCAAAAACACCTACATATACTCAAAAAAACAACAGCAACAAAAACAAGATGCTGCATTAAAAAAATTGCATCTGCATGTCTTCTAACAGTCTGCGCATGCAGACGCTGGCCGATCATGCACCTAAGACAGACGCTATCAAATTTCAAACTGTCCTGCTGTAGATGTATTGACCAGCTTTAGTCCTTTTTTGGACTTTCTTTTTATGGAGGAGATGATGCTCAACCACCAGCAACAACCACAATAACTGCTTTCTTGGGACTGGGCACAACCTCAATCAACTCTGCCTTTTGGGACGTGGAGGTCTCCTAATGGTGCCACCTGGATCAGCTAAACGGTCTCTCTTTGGATGCTACTTCGCTGGACTACTGCGAGGGACCCCTATGGAGGATGTGAAAAAGGGTATGACGGGAGTGATGGCGTCAAAACTGTGGAGGTGACTGGGAGTGAGAGGGACACATGGCAGGAGACGAGAAGGAAATGAGCTGAGGAGGGGCCATGTGGATGGAGAGAGGGAAGTTGGACAGATGACGGGGGGAAGAGGGTGGCGGTAGGTGGAGAATAAGTGGCAACAAGGAGGGCGACTCGGTCAGTGACATGACAGGAAGGGGGCCCACGCTAATATTCCACCATTTCAAACCCCCCCCCCTGGCATCAAAGGTAGAAAGGTAGGGGGGTCCAGAATCACATGAGAGACACTGACCTGGGTGCCTCAATCTCCACCATTGGAAAGGTGCGTGCCCAATTCTAGACCCCCCCCCCTCATTAAAGGAATAAAGTCAGGGGGGAGGGTGAGGAATTGGACTTCGTCCACGAATTTGAGTGCCTGGATCACGACCATCCAGATCTGCGCCCTCTTTAAATTAAATGTGCTCGAGCCTCGCTAATGGATGAACGGCTGAGATGACCTCGACACTTTCATCATGAAAATCCCAAATGTCCCCACTCATGGATCAACTATTGCGCCATGTGTCCTTCAGATGGACGGTCCCAATCCTTTCAGGATTTCTGGTACTGGAGGTTCACGATGCAATTTTCCTCAAAATCCCGATTGACCAAACCACGAAAGAATGGATGTACGTTGCGTGTCCTCTAGCAGAATGGTCAAGATGGTATTTGATGTTAGAAGAGGGTTGCCTCCATTACCAGGCTCGCTTGACGTGACCAGGTGCTAGGACCATAGGCTTAGCTTCAAAGGTGCTTATCGGTGTTTCAGGGTTCGGGGTTTCGAGATGTGAGATGACGAGGGACTTTTACCCTTCAATCTCTCGAATTCCGATATGCTGACGTGACTAGATCTTGCACCATGTGTCACTGGATCAGACGACCCAAATTTAGTCTTGAAATATAGGCACTTTCTCTGATGCTATATATCAGGTAACTTGGTAGCCCCAAAATCCTGATGACTGTTGATCTGCTTCGTCGCTTGATCCTTGTCGTTGAAATTAGAGTGCTCACTCGCTTGATTTAAGCCCTAAATGGACTTATTCTATGAGCTGTGCTCAACACTTATGGCTACAGCCTTTGAATAAAACTCATTTGACTAGTTTTCAAAACCCCACTTCTATGCGTTTACACTAGAGGCCTAAAATCGGAGAGGAAAACACCCCTATACAAGAAATGTTTCTAACATTAGGCTCCATGGGGGATAGAGTCATCCCTGTGATGCTCTAAGAACTCATTTTGTAGTTCCAATGCCTTGCTATTGGGATATGGAGTCAAGCTCAAAACATCCTTCTTATGAAAATATAGGCCAAAAAGTAAAGCAAAGAAAGAAAAGCTACATGCTCAAAGGAGCTTATTTATATACAGTCCTAATGCTAATAAAATATTTTACATGGGGCTAAGTGAAAGTAGACTTCCACCATAGCCATTCAAGCAGCTTCCTGGATAGAATCTCCTTCGTTCTGTCGATGATCACCAACATATGGTGTAACCGTGACAGCAGAATGGATACACTCTTCAACTTCTCCTCACAAGCTGAAGTTGATATGAAATAGGGTGGCTCCAAGGAATAAAGGACATGCCACTCCATGTATTCGCTGACAGGGTCATAGAATGAGCTGCAAATTTTGGAAAATTGGCGACAAACAATCTCCTGTGCTACACAGTTGTCCACCTGTGGTTGAATATCTCTGATAAGCACAGGTAGGTGGACAACTGACACAGGCTCACTAATATCAGGCGGTGGCTTTCCATTGATTGGCTCCGGATAGAACATGAAATGCATGCTCAGTTGCTCCTCTGGTTCCTCCTCCTCTTTGTGCACTCTCCCATCTTGTAAAAAGGGAGTGGTCTCTCGATCCTTCTCTTCAATCCCAAATGTAAATACATCATGGGAAATCTCATGGAGGAAGAAAGAACAATCCTCGTTCACAATGGCTTCTTCGTTTAAATCTAAGACAATAGGCTCATTGGGGGCAGATGCTAACGCATCCAAGAAATCTTCAATAATCTCTTCAAAAGAGCTGCTTAGATCATCTGCCTTGAAGACTAGAAAATTCTCTTCATTGTCTTTAGATTTCAATTTTGCACATTGGGGAGTGGGGAATATCGCCTGCTCCACTAGTTCACTCAGGTCATCTTCTTCCTCCCAGGCTGGAAAATCCTCTGCACAGTCTTCATATTTCAACCTTTCTAATTAGGCAGAGAGATATTTCACCTACTCCATCAGCTCACTCAGGGAATCCTCTTCCCCCCTGGGATATTCATCGTTTTCATAACCCACCTTTGATGCAGATGAATGGGGAGGAGAAAGGAATGAGTTCTGATCCAGGTCATCAAGACCATCTTCACAGCCTACGTCTGAAACAGTTTCATCTCACATATAGTTGTGGTATCCCCCACAAAAGTTATGACAAATTGACTTAGAGGGATACAACTTCTGACAATAAGCGGTGAAAGCTGCATGGAACTCATTGAGTGAAGAAATGCTAGCAGGGGGTAAAGAATGATACCATCTATGTGCATCCTCTGCTAACGAGAACATGAACATCTTCAGTAATACATCCTCTTGATGTATCTCCCACTGACGCATGAGTTCATGAAACTCACTGAGGTGTTGAGCAGGGTTGTCCTCTTCACATTTTCCAAATCTGGGCAAATAATCACCCCATTCATTCGGAGAGGGGACAACATTAGGAAAACCAGGAATAGCAGAAAAATTAAAAGGAGCAAACCTGTGAGCAAGGATTTTCTCCATATCGAACCAATGGAGTCACCAATCGATCCTTGAATCATGGAGTCACCAGGTGAAAGATGCACAGCTTTGAATGTGTCTGGTCCTTGTTCACCATCAAAGGCTAGATCCTAACGTTGTTGTTACCCCAGGAAGCTTCTCAGGCTGAGAAAGCAGCTGCTGAAACCTTCTCAAGAAAGCTCCTTTGGGTCAACTTTCAGGCGTGCTAAAGTAGCCACAACTGACACAGTGATGTGGAAACCTTGGAGTCACCACAGTGGAGTCCCCAGGTGTACAGTAGCAATATTGAAGGGCTCTGATGTCTGATGCACCTTCAGACTCAGAGGCTCAATGTCGTTCTGCCCAGGGAAAATCTTCAACTTCGTCTCCGACAACAGTGCTAGAAATGTTGGCGTCAGAAGTGACTCCTAGATTGCAGCAGGAGCAAAGCCCAATGCCCATCATTTTATGTCACGATTTATTTATAAAAAGGGGTGATCGAATGGAATTTAACTCAAAACAATGTTGTTCTAACTTTGAAACTAGGCCAGGCATGCATGGGCAAGTGAGGTCTTAGATAAACTTCAGACAGTGAGTTGTAGGAAGGGTGAGTAGGGGGAAGACTTGTATAAGAGAACTGCAAAGTTCTGTCGTAAACATCAGGCTTCTAACAGATTGTAGGAGAAAACATCTAAATGCAAGATCTTCTTACATTCAAACACATAAAACTGGAGAATACAACACTGCAACAATAAATCCTTTATCGTAACATAATTGAAATAATTCATGTGAATCAGTCAATCATGAACTCCCTCAGTACGAGATGAAAACTAGATGGGGTAGGAAAACTGTCTGTCATTAAACAAGAAATCTTACATACAGATGCATGACCAGAGAACTAGAGTGTTTGTTAAAACTTTACAATCGGGAGATTCTCTCTACCATCGATCATTACAAAAATGGTGAAAACATCTACATATACTCAAAACAACAACAGCAGCAAAAAAAAGACACTGCATTAAAAACATTGCGTCTGCATGTCTTCTGACAATCTACGCATGTGTACTCTGGACGATCGTGCACCCAAGACAGACACTATCAGATTTTGGACTGTCCTGTTGCAGATGAATCAACCAACTTTAGTCCTTTGCTGGAATTTCTTTTTATGGAAGAGATGATGCTCAACCACCAGCAACAACCACAATAACTGCTTTCTTGGGACTGGGCACAACCTTGGTCAACTCTGCCTTCTAGGACGTGGAGGTCTCCTAATGGTGCCACCTGGATAAGCTAATTGGTCTCTCTTTGGATGCTTCTTCGCTGGACTACTGCGAGGGATCCCTATGGTGGATGTGAAAAAGGGTATGATGGGAGTGATGGCATCAACACTGTGGAGGTGACTGGGAGTGAGAGGGACACATGGCAGGAGACGAGAAGGCGATGAGCTGAGGAGGGGCCATGTGGATGGAGAGAGGGAAGTTGGACAGATGACGGGGGGAAGAGGGTGGCGGTAGGTGGAGAACAGGTGGCAACAAGGAGGGCGACCGGTCAGTGACACGATAGGAAGGGGGCCCACGCTAATATTCCACCATTCCGAACCCCCCCCCCCCC
>JASDQU011402186.1:9632-22264 GCA_032191745.1 Picea mariana
TTATTGCTATCACCGCTCTGTAGCATTTATGCTGCTGTAAGAGAAGTCGACATGTAAAATTTTATATCCTTTTGGAATATAAAGAGTAATTTTTTCTCGTGGAAAAAAAAAAAAACCATATTTCCAAATAGGATATGTATAAAAAGGGTATGTATACAAAACTCTAGATCATTCTTAAAAAACATAGATAAAATATGGTTCAACCATATTTTATCTGTGTTTTTCAACCATTACACTAATCAAAATTATTTTACGAGCATTACACACATCAAAATTGAGTTGTATACCTTTTGTATTGTGATCATTTTATTTTAAACTAAAAAATTGTTAAACACCATTTCCATTGAACACATACTTTTTTCAATAGTATTTTTTTCCATTTTATTTTAATAATATTGGATTAATTTAAAAAAAAAATTAAACATATTTTATATTTTCTATTATAATAATATCTTGTTTCAAATTTTAACTCATTCTGATTTTTATTTTATTTTACGAGCATTATATAAATTAAAGTTGAATTGAACATCTATTTTATTCTGAATATTTTTTTTAATTATTGTTCTCAAAATTAAAGAAGAGTTAAAAACATCTCTGTCATTTTGAGATTTTATTTTATTAAGGGTATATGAACTTTGAGGTGAATATCTCTTTTAGCGTTGAGCTTATTTTTAATGACTATGATAAAATTAAAGAAGAGTTGATCATCTCATCAATTTTAAGGTTTTATTTTATTGTCACATCAATTTGAACATTTTATTTTATTATTATCACACAAACCAAAAAAGAGTTGAACATCTCTTCTATCTCAAGATTTTATTGTATAAACATTACCTATAATTAATTTGGATATCTCTTCTATATTGATAATTTTATTTTTATTACTATTGCACCAATCAAAGAAGAGTTGAACATCTCTTCTATCCTAGATTTGAGAGCATCGACTTCTTTAATTGATAATTTTTTTTTTCATTTTTTAAATTAATATTCCAATAACTAAAAATGATTTAAACATCTCTTCCACTTGTTGTAATAACACTTTAATAATAATATCATATATATATATACCAATATCTCCATTCTAATGATTAAGTTGATTTTCATTTAAAATTTGAAATTATTTAGAATCTTCATTTTAATAATTAAGTTGATTTTCATTTAAACTTTTTTAGAAGTGTTAATCATTAGAATTAAATTTCATAAATTGTAATTAATATATCTTCTCTAACAAAGTTAAGGAAATTAATACAAACTTGCCTAAAGTCAAGTGAATCACTGACCCTTACAAAAATGTGGGTTTATGTGAATAGTACTAAACCATAGCCTGCAAATCGTTTTATTAATGTAATTCCCTTTCATACATGTTATCTGAGTTGTACAAGGGGTATGTGTTGTTCCTTGGCATGTCTAAAACATAATGCTTGAATGCATACCTCCTCCTTTGAATCCCACATTGGTTACCTTCTTCTAAAATCAAACACAAGTTTTCTGAAAGAAAATTGGTAGATCATGAAAATTTCTTCCTTTTAGTGCAGTTCATACCAGCATAGGTTTTTCATAGTTTAAAGTGTTTTCTACTACCATATATTCTCAAATGGGTTTTGCATGGTTTAAAGTGTTGTCTACTATCATATATTCTCAAATGGGTTTTGCATGGTTTAAAGTGTTGTCTACTATCATATATTCTTAAATATATATGCAATGATACAATCTTGTATGTTTGACAGTTCATTTTTTTCTTGTCCATCTATTGAGTTTGCATATTCTTAAAAATATAAACAACAACACATTATTGTATTATTGGCTTTGCATATTCTTAAATAGATAAATAACAACACANAAAGTCAAAAGGTTATATTAATTCTCATTAAAAAGTGAAAATTACAAAAGAACCTTAGATTGTGAATATTAAAAAAAAAAAAATTTGAAGGCCTAATGGAATTAAAGATATATTGTTATATTATTCCAAGTCAAAAGTATAAAGTTTCCAAGAAGTTCCTAGATATTCTCCAAAATAAAAAAAGGGAATATACATTAATTTGCTTCAAGTACATCACTTATAGTTAAGAAGGGGATTTAATAGTTTTTGAAAATTGTAAGACCACATTTAATTGTGGACATTGAATTATAAGTAAAGTACAATTTTAAAAATAAAAATAAATATCTAAAAATAATTATTATTATTATTATTATATATATGAAGAATTATACAAAGTGAAAAGCAAGAAGAGGATATATAAATTTATACGCCCCATAATTAACATAGTAATTATCATAAAATATCGACAAAAAATCTAAATCGACAATTCTAAAATGACGAAAGGAAGATTCAGTTATGAAGGTTTGTTGTAGGAAAATCTCCCTGTGGACAGGTAGATTGCCTCAAAGAGCTAGACCCTTAACTCTAAGACAGAAAGTGCTTAATGTGGACACTGACTTCCTTTCAAATCTATACAAACTAATGCATGAGGAGGAAGGAAAACAGAAGTACCTTTTTATCGACGTTTGTCCCTGCACGCTCCAAGTTGAGCTCCAATCTTTCGCTCCTCGATGAGCCCTGTAGACAAACAAAGTACGACCACTTCCTACTCTATTGATATTAGCTTGAAAACAGATCTATCTATCAACGATAAGTTCATGTAAGATCAGACACAAACTAGAAAGAAACAAGCCAAGCGTGTCATATTAATAAGAACAACGACAACAGTACTTACAATCGTAGATGCGGATGCGACAGCTTCTTCAAGTCCCCTTTGTCTAACCCTTGCTCAAAAGATCCATGACCTGGACAATAGTAGCTTCACTGATAACTCTCATTTAGTTCACTGTGTATTTCCTATGAGATCATAGGTTTCACGCTAGCAATTCTTCCCCCCTTTTCACCATCATAGAGCCTGCTTATATAAGTTAAGAGAGGCTTAACCTCTTGAGGTATCTTTAGGGTAGGTTGAGGAATTCCCTCCTTAGATCAAGGATCTTCTAATTGAACCAAGAATTCGAATGCAACTGCCTTCCAAACTCAAAATATCCTCCCCTAATTCTCCTCAACAAATCAACCACTGCCCAGATTAGACAGCGCTCCCTCAAAAGGGGTATCAGGGCACTATAGCGCTCCCTAGGAGGCTCAAGGGGAGCGCCAGCGCTCTAAGGATGGATAGAACTTCTTCAAAGGGGCAGTTTGTTGTTATAACGCTCCCTAATACCTTATAGGGGAGCACCAGCGCTCCTAAGGATGATGTAGAGGAGCGCTCTCCTTCAAAACCCTAATTTAAGAGCTCCTTTCAGGTGGCAAGAGTTTCTTGACTTCAGTTGATCATTCTCCTTCCTCCAAATCAAGTGTTTGAGGTATTCTAAGTGTCTCCTTGGTGTCGTCATCATGGCAGTATGCTTTGTTTGATATTTGCGACACTTGTGAACAACATGCGACACTTGCGACAGTTGCGAGGAACATGCGACACTTACGACAGTTGAGAGGAACAGCGACACTTATCAAATCGAGTAATATTGATGTGTAACAGATTGCCCCCCAAAGTATGAAGTTAGAAGATGAGAACTGATAACTGAAATACTTTGTAGACTTTCAAGCAAGGGTATAGACTCGGAGAACCTGACGGAAGCTGCACATAAACATCCAACAAACATCATAACATATTTCAAAACCCAAGGCAGGCATACCTATGCTTGGGTGATCAAGACTTGCAAGACATGGCCTCCATAAAATACACTGCGGATCCATAATTGTATTAATAAAAAAGGTATAGCCACTGAAGATACAATGTGGATCTATACTCTGATGACCTAGACTGATCGTAGCCACAAAGAATACACAGTGGATCTATGAGATGACAAGATATAGCCACGACCAATACAAAGTGGATCTATGTAACAGTGTATGCATCATTTGTCTAAGAGAAACTCCTTTGCAACCTGGGCAAAGTGTATATCAAAGTGATCACTCAACCCAGGGTCTTCTTACCAATCCCAATGTGGTACGAATCTAACCATGTGAATAGATGTCCTGATGTCGAATATGGTAGAAACCACTTGATTACCAGTCAATGGTGTGAACCATTAACAAGTGCGAGGGAGATCACCATTAATGTCAATGATTCCCAAGGTACCCTAGTACATTCCAATGAATGTGAATGGATGAGCTGGAGTTGAACATCCGTGGAATCATCCGATCAGAGGTCAATGATGTAAACCTACTGTCGAATGTGAGGAGGCATGCCATTGAGGCATGCAGGTCCCAAAGTATAACTGGTTTCTAAGCCTAATTCCCGGATAATGTGTTGAGGTCGACAGGAATAGGCTCGCCGAAGGAGGGCCTTGATGTATCCCCCATCAACGACACGAAACGGGCATAGAGATATAATTGGCAAATCAAATAAACATGGACTGACACGGGTTTTGAGACAAGATATTTGGGATGGCTGACTCTAGAGGTGGATACTTCCCTTGAACACTGAGGCACAACAGCAAAAACATGACACGGACCAACACTTGATGATGCAGTGGACGCTGTGACTTGCGTCGGGTGACCCAAAGGAGTGAAAGAAACTCAAAGGATTGGCTCAGTGCAAAGGTTTAGTGGATTATAATGCGTGCAAAAGACAAAGTGTCGTGTTCAAGGGCGACTCTAAGAATTACTTGGTAATGTTCTCAAGAGACTGCTTGGCTTGCTTCTTTCAAATTTTCCCCCATCTAGATAGACGAGTACCTCTTTTTGATTTAATGAGCTCGAGGAAGATAACACATGCTGGATATAACTCACCTTCGGTAAGTTCATCTTCCTTTGTTTAACGAACCGGAAGAAGTAAGGGTTCGGTCCCGTATGGGCCTGTCGATGTTTGTTTTAGCGAGTCCAAAGACAAAAAACTCGAAGGTTTTTCAGGATTATAGAGTTTGGAAAAACACTTAAAAGAGAACTCTCTCAGTTCCTTTTTCGTACAGTAGTCTGACAAGACCAAAAAAGAGATAAACTATCGCTCGAAAGACGCTCTTTCGAACCTTTTAACGAGTGTGAAAGGAAGCAAGGTCACTCGACAATATTTTCATATTTAGAGAGTTTGAAAATGGTTTAAAGATGACTCCAGGGGGGTTCCTTTTTCGTGTGTCCATACGGGTCTAAAAAAAAGATAAAAGTCTACCCGGTGCGTTCTCATATTTTCGAGCTTGAGGAAGAACCAAGACTATGCTCATAAATGTGACAAGGTAAATAATCAATCAGAACTTCCAGGAAACCTGCGATGTCAAAACTGCAATCCAGAGGTTTAGTGAAGCCATTATATTGTTATAAAAACCCATAAATGACTATACCTTATAAAAAATGTAAATTTATAAATAGCAATACAATGAAAATTCCATTTACCATTTCATTTTGCACAAGGATTTGTAGCAGTGGAGATTCTCATTTTGGAGGTGGATCTTGTTTCGCTTGATACTGGAGATACGGTTGACCATTTCTCTCTTCGTTTGGAGCAGGTAGATCTTCATCTCCCCTTATTTCAAACACATGGTTTAATATTCATTTTCATAGCAGCATTTAATTTAAAAAACGAATCCCGAAGTCACCCCAAAAAGATCAAATCCGCCTCTTTTAAAAACGATGGGAATTAGACATTATTTGTGCAAAAACGTTTTAGAAAGTGGTAGCCAACATGCCAATGCCTTGACACTTGGGTGGATGGGTCGTTTTTGGAAAAGAAACCATAAGAAATTCTCACATATGCCCACGCAGCCATAAGGGAAATCGTTTTCATTTAAAATCGTTTTAATTGTTGTGTGATGGATATTGAATGGAAAAGAGAGAGCATGATGATTATAAAAGAGGACATGGTCTCTTTAAAGAATATGGGCATTAGATTCCATGTTTTTAAATTGCTTTTAAGAAATTGCCGAAATTGTCAAAATATTGAAATAATCAAATTCTTTTTTTTTTGTTTTGTAGGTGATTTCGGCGACCATGATCGAGTGGAAAGAATGAGAGCATGAGATTGATGACTTAGCTGCCTTGTGGAGTCCCCGCACACGGGCCGCGTTAAGAGCATGTGGCTTACTAAAATTCTTCAAATTTCAAAAAATGAAGAAGGAGATTTTATTGCTTGAGCACATGATCAGCTTATGGGATGTTGCGGAGCAAGGGTTCCGGATCGGCACACATCTTCTAACCATCAAGTTGGAAGACGTGTATTTTTTGACTGGCCTCTCGAAAAGAGGGGTCCCTATATCTTTTTTCGAGCAGAGGGCGCTACCTGAGCAAGTGGGCGTGTATCTGGCACGTCACTACGTCCCAGGGGCAAGACTGGTAGGGGGTAGAATCCCTATCAAGGATATCTGAGAGCTACCCCTCCGGTCCATTTTGTTTGCCATCATGAGCATGACAGGCAGTACTAGCGTGCATCTGGTATCGAGATCGCAAGTGGCTTATGGTGTACAGTGTTTGGAACCAACACTGTTTAACTGGAGTGCAAGGTTCCTTCGAAACGTGAAGGAACAGGTTTTGCGGTGTAGGACGGGACAGAAACAGTTTGGTTACAGCTCTTTTCTGGTCTCATTTTTCTTAGAACACATCCCCCAGATGCAACCTCAGATATCATTGGCAGTGCAACCAGTGGACGAACCACGGATGGAGAGGTGCACTAGTCTGTCTCCGAGGCTAGTAGCGGAGTCAGAATTCCATTTCACTGGCAATTTCTTTGCTTGGCTGAGATGGCAGTATCTCTGGATAGAAGACTTCCCGTATGCTGAGGTGGATTTTCATGGGAGCATGGATTTGATTCTACCCGCAGGGGAATATTGGGATGCGTTAGGTAAGAGACTGAGCAACACCTTGTCTAGTTTTTGTTTTTTAAGTTTTTAATGTATATATATATTTTGGGGTATATAGAAGAGTTTTTAAAATATGTATTGTTTTCAACATGCAGAGAAGGGAGCAGTGTACCCAGCCGATATACCGATACCAGGACGTCGTGGGGGTGCTCCGGTTGTAGCAGATCTGGGAGTACCCGTGATAGGTCTCCGGGAGGTTGAAAGAAACCTCCAAGGCCTCACGATGGGCATTCCTCCTCTACGGAGGGGAGAAGTGCCTTTACATCTGCAGAGGCACACTGTGGGAGTGCCAGAGAATGTCAATTCTCTACTGAGATGCGTAGTACGCACAGTGATATGTTACTCACAACACAATGTAGTGCAGACAGATTAGAGTCTCTCTGGTGATCGTATTTTTGTATGCCTTGTCAGGCAATGTTGTATGGTGTAAAGACCCAACATTTTTCTCTTTTACATACTTTTTGATGTAATCAAAACATTTCAGTCACGCTATATATATATATATATATATATATATATATATATACAGTTCTGAGTTTTTACAGTGCCAAATTATTTGTACATGATGATGTCTGTGATGTGTTTTGATTTACATGTGATGTACAATTTTGATTTCCTTAAATCTTATATATGGGTGAGATACCGATCCATGATGTAATTAGCTAACTAATCCGAAACACTATTGAGTTCTCTTGGAATGTGTCTATATTCAATGTAATCAAACATTCGTTCAAGACGGTGAACTTGCAGGTGGAGACGTAGCAGGATAGGATTACGGATAGAATAGATTCGATTGAGTTGATAAACCACGAGTTGGGAGTCTAAGTAAACAATGATACGCAAGATACCTAGGGAGGAGGCTTGGGTTAAAAGTCCGATGACAGCGTGATATTCTGCCATATTATTGGTCGCTAGTCCTAAGCATATACCTCCTGAACTCACCACCTCATCAAATTGGTAAATGACCCATGCTGCCAAAGCAATGTTCAGGGTATGTCGACTAGCGTCATCCGCAAACCCGAAAAAGATATTAAAGGAAGACGTCATCTACGCATGAAAACACAAGCACAGTCATGAGTGGAAAAGGTAAGGACTCGAGCACGCGAAAGAAATAGACACACCAAACTAAAATACAATAATGTACAAAGTACACATGTTGGGTAATCTAGGCATAGTACTTTTTAAAGTAAAGCCCGTTCCGGGGCTCTCCTAAGGAAATTCCATCATAATCTACTAATTCATAGGTGCCTCTATGTAGAACACGTTTCACGATGTAAGGGCCATGCCACAGAGGTTCTAACTTATCTATCCCCAATTTGTCATGAGTTTGGTCATATACAAGGACTAAGTCTCCTTCTGCAAAAGTCCGGGGATGGACGGATTTGTCGTATTGATTTTTAATCCGTTTTTGATGTGCCTCGTTAACGAGAGCGGCATCACGACGTGTTTCATCCAGTTTGGATAGATATAAGAAACGTTCTTCTTCGACAAAAGTATGGGGTAGGAGTTCTACTTTAAGTTTCAATGATGGAATCTCACACTCGATTGGTAAAACGGCTTCGATGCCATACACCAACTGGAAAGGAGTAAATCCAGTTGCGGTTTTCACGGAAGTACGGTAAACCCAGAGAGTGGAGAAAAGTTGTAGATGCCATGATGTCTTGTTTGCCCCTACCATGCGTTGAATCATGGTTTTTAGGACTTTATTGATGGCCTCAACTTGTCCGTTGGCCTAAGGATAGTAAGGGGATGAGTTTTCATGGCGAAAACCCAATTTGACATGCAATTCGCTCATCATCTGGTTCTTAAAGTGTGCACCGTGATCAGTTACAATGGCTTGTGGTACACCAAAATGATTTATGATATGGTTGAAAAGAAACAGAGCTACAGTACGACTAGCGTTCAGAAAGGTAGGCATAGCCTCATCCCATTTGGTAAAGTAGTCGATGGTGACGATTATATAACTGTGCCCCCCGGTTGAGGTAGGCTTACATTGCATGAAATCAATACCCCACTTGGCGAAGGGGCCGATGGCGATAATGGGGTGCAGCGTAGTAGGGTGGGTGCGTGTCTTCTTGTTAAAGACTTGGCAGGGTGGGCAATTTTTTACTGCCTCGATGCAATCTTTGAAAATTGAGGGCCAAAAGTAGTCGGCACGTAGGATTTTTTGGGTTGTGGCCATCCCAGAAAGGTGACCGCCATAGGCACCAAGGTAACAATCATTCAGAACGCATTCAGCCTCCTCATGAATCAAACATCGTCGAAGTATAGTGTCAATACCACGGCGATACAAGGTGTCGTCGATGATGAGATAACGACGAGAATGGTGGCGAATACATCGACGCTCTTCACGGGAAATGTTAGGCTGAAAGTGTTGGGTTTGGAGGTAAAGGAGAATGTCTTTGTACCAAGGATCAGAGGTGCTGATGAGGAAAAGAGATTCATTGGGGAGAGAATATCTAAGTTCGATGTCTTCATCGGCATGAGGGAGAGCACAGATAAGCTCTGCAAACACCAGGGACTTTTTGGCTTTGGACTTCGTAAATTCAAGATCGAATTCCTGAAAGATGACAATCCATTTAGAATACTTGCCCCCAAGTACTTGACGTGTCAAGACATGGTACATGGGGTTGGAGTTCGCAATCACCGTGGTGGTGCGTAGTAAGATGTAATGGCAGAATCTCTGGACAGCGATGACGGTTGCCAGAGCCAGTTTCTCTACATGTGAATATCGGTGTTCGAGTCTAGATAGACTCTTTCTCAAGTAATAGATCACATGTTCCTCACCATTGGGATCCTCCTGAACTAACACCATCGCGATAGTGGAAGTGGAGGCGGCTAAGTAAAGGATGTAGTCCTTTGTATACTTTGGGGGATGTAACAAAGGTGCGTAGTTCAAGGCATGCTTGAGAGCATCAAATGACCATTGAGCGGTGTCATCCCATATGAAAGGGGTGTTTTTCTGCAGTAACCGCATGAATCCTTTAGTTATCTCAGCGTAGTTGCAAATGAAACGGCAAAGGAAGTTTGCTTTTCCTTGCAAACTTTGGAGTTGGGTTAAATTGGTAGGTGGGGGTAAGGCTAGAATGGTCTTAATATTTAAGGGATCCACCCTAATCCCGTCTTTAGAGACAATGAACCCGAGGAGTCGATCGGATTCGACAGCAAAAATACACTTATGGGGGTTCAAGCGAATACGGAAGAACCGACATCGAAGAAAAATAGCTCGTAAGTGATCAATGTGATTGAATCGATTGGATGAGTGGACAGGTAAGTCATCGAGATAAGGCTCCGTGATATGCTTGATATCGTGGAAAGCATGTGACATGGCCCGCTGGAAAGTAGCACTAACATTTTTGAGACCAAAAGGCAGCTTTCGATAGGCAAAAGTTCCCCATGGGCAGATAAACGTTGTCTTATGTTGATCAGCAGGTAAGATTTTAATCTGGTTATACCCAGAAAAGCCATCCATGAAAGAGAAGATTATGCTCCCAGCGCAATTATCGATGATTTGGTTGATGAAGGGCATAGGGTAGTTGTCCTTTGGACAAGATTTGTTGAGATCCCGATAGTCAACACAAACAAGGATGGTTCCTTGTTTTTTGGCAACCGAAACAAGGTTGGAGACCCATTCCGTCAAAGGGACGGGATAGATAAAGCCAAATTTTAGAAGTTTCTCAACTTCTGCCTTTATAGCTGCGATTTTCTTGGGATGAACCGGGTGAAGTTTTTGTCGAACAGGTTTCGTGCCAGGGTAAGTCTTGATTTCGTGCACGATGATTGAAGAGTCAATCCCTGGCATTTCCTCATAGCTCCAAGCGAAGACATCACGGAATTATTTAAACAAAGCAGTGTAAGAGACCACTTCTTCGGGTGTGCAATTAGCACCAAGGTTAATGTTTTCCACGACACCTTCTTTGATCGAAATGTCAATAACGATCGTAGCAAAGATGTTACCCATATTCTCCTCAGAGAGAGTGTCTTGAGTGAGGATGGACGGTTGTGGAGCATCGGTAACATCGGGAGGGAAGACAGAGTGTATGTCTTGGTGGATTTCTTCCAAAGGCGGAAGAAAAGAGAATCAATGATGGTTATCATCCCAAGGTAGATCGTCAATACTAAGCATTTTCATAATAGATTCGTCAGAAGGGGAAATTTGGGAAATGTAATCGACTGCCGACGATAAGGAATCCAACCATGAAGGCATCGAGTAGGCATTAGGTGCTAATGAATGTGTGTTGTCCGGAGAGGGAGAGGCAGATTGAATAGCTACGTATGCAGCCTTAGCTAGGCTAAGTGGCATAGTGTCACTAAGCACATCGAATTCCATAAGACTAGGTACAACCCAAGGATCAGATGATTCCAAGGATTGATAAGGCATAGTCGAGATCATATTGATGGTGGCAATATGATGGGCGGTAGGTGGAAGTGGTGTAGGGAAAGTACCCATAAGGCTAGAATCTTTCAACAATCCAACACCAACGCTTTCATACGTAACTGGGTGGTCTCCCAAAAAAGGAATGTTGTTGGTGACAAGGATGCGAGCGTCGGGTGTACAAAAATCGAGTTGATCGATAGTAACAATTTTGCCTTGATGGGGGAATTGTACATATAGAAACACCGACAAGGTGATGGTATTCATAGCGTAGAACCAACTTCTTTCAAGTAGTAGGTTGTAATCGAGGGGGGCATCAACCACCTCGACATCAACGGTAACAGTTTTGTCGCCCAACTAAACGGCTAAGGATTGTAACAGTCTGTGAGGATGAAAACCTCGCCCATCGAAAGTGCGTAACATCGTAGGGGATTTGTTAAGGGCAGGTGATTTTAAGCCTTTCCAACAAGCTAAAGACATGACACAAGTAGAGGCTCCCTCATCCAAGATAGTTCGGTCAATTTGTTGATTGTGAACAACAACATCGATCTAGAAATCTAGTTGGTGAGAAAGTCGGGGTTGATGATCATCCAGATTAAATGTGAGGTTGTTTGATGACTCAGGATCGAAAGCATCGATGGCAGCTAAGAGTGTTCTACGTTGGCTGGGACAGTGTTGTAGAACTTCTAAAGTGGACATAGCACACGGTGCTTGAGCCAAATCTTCAACAATGTTGTAGTTTTGGGCAGCCCGTGAACTAGGATTAAAGGTAGATTTCCGGATAGTGCTCTTAGGAGGGCGTAAAATGGAGTCAAACGAAGGTTTATCAATTTGAAGTGGCCCGGATGGAGGGCTAGCAGATGGAGGACTAACGGAAGATGGTAACGGGTCCGGCGAATAACCGTTAGTAGTCTTCGACTTATCAGATTTAACTGGTGTGTCATATGTTGCAGTGCGAGTGGTCAGATTAACCCAGTTAAACATGTAAATGTGGGCACTTGTCGAGGCCTCATCATGGGGTTGGTTGGAACTGCCCCCTGGAGTGGGGGTTTGAGCAACCAAAGATTGTTGTTGTGGGAAAGGTTGAGTAAGCACAGCAGGTTGTGAATTTCCCTTAAAGATCTTGGCCACTTCATCGCGATGTGGAAAGTCTCGAGTGTAGTGATCATCACCACAAATGAGACATGGGAATTTCAGTGTCCATTGTGGTTGTTTCCCGGCAGCAGGGGTTTGCGGTTGATTTTTTTGTTGTTCGTTGGTGTTTTTCTTTGTTTTATTTATCGCTTTCTTCTTGCCCCCAGGTTGTTGTGAAGGGGTTGATTGGACCGCATTCACCTCAGAGACCCGAGTTTGAGGGGGGGTAGAAGAGGGTGCAGTCGGGCTGGGAGCAGTCGTTGAAGCGAGCCGTTGAGTTGTTCCAGTCGAC
>JASDQU011402186.1:23595-66046 GCA_032191745.1 Picea mariana
GTAGTGAACCATTCCGCTAGTAATTGGTCAGGAATAACCGCTTTGATTAGCCTTCGTCGTCGTCTCCATTCATGAATATGATCGAAGATGTGTACGGAGGTTGTCTGACAAAGGGAGGTCAATAGTTCAGTACCCGTCTCGTATCGAATGGGTAGTTGGAAGTGTGTGAGGAAGGACATGGCTAGGGAGTTGAAATCATGAAAAGAGGCACGTGGTAGTTCAATATACCATTTTTATGCAGAACCCATAAGTGTTCGTTGGAAAATACACAAGCGTATAGAATCGTCCATGAGGGAGTTGGATGAACACCACAAATGGAAATTCATCACGTGGTTGTTTGGGTCTTCTTCGGACTTTCCGTCGAATTTTGGGATATCAGAAGGAAGTTTAGCTGGAATAGTTGGCCAAACCGGGGAATGATAAATAGGGTTATTCGTTAACCGAGACAAGTCTGGAAGGTCCAGGGTTTCTAGGAAAGGTAGTTGTCGGTTAACCTGTGGGTAATGTTGGTGTGGTATAGGGACACCAGTAGGGCCATACACTGGGTTATGTAGATAATTGTAACTAGTGGGCCCTCTTGTATAGGGTTGGTGTTGACCAGGGTACACAGGATTTGAGGTGTTTTGAGAAACATGTGCGAGCAGAGGATAACCAGATGGGTTTTGAGGATTATAAGCTGGATTTGGCGTTTGTCCATAAGGGGGTTGTTATGGAGCTTGAGAATTATGTCCTGCTGAGAATTGTGGGTTTCCTGGAAAAGGGATATTCCACGGATTAGGTGTGGCAAACACANTGGAATTTGTCCTCCGGTGGGAGGATGCCCCCCAGCTTGAGGTGGAGTTCCTGGAATTTGAGAACCAAACATAAATGACTGACTGGTACCGCTGAATGGATTAAGACCACCAAGACCGGTCCCTCCAGGTTGTTGGATAGGTATCGAACTTCCTGACATAACTTGGGTAGTAGTGGCAGTGGAGGAATTCAGTGCTCTGTACCCAAAAGGGAGTGATGATGAGGGTCTAGGTGTTATAGGTGTGCCAATTACATCTTGGCTAACCACCGCATTACTGGCAGGAATAGTCAGAATGTGAGGGACCATTGTAGAATGGGCCGTCTGGAGAGAAAAGGTAGACCTTGGGCCAACGAACGATGTGTTCGGACCAACGGACGGTGTGGCTGAAATAACGGTAGTACTGGTAAAATGATTTAAGGGTACGGTGTAGGTGATAGGTGCGTCAACACCCATCCCTGTTCCATAAATATCCCTCACCATGCACGGTGGACTTTGAACAATGTCTGCGGTCCAAAAGGGGTCATCGACTAAAGGGTTTGAATGAGACCCAGTCGGAATGTCAGAAGGATTGACGACGACAAATTCACCGACTGAATTTAGTTAGATAACACGTCTCTCATATCCCTCCGGAATGCGGAAAGATTCTGAAGACTCTGAAACAATTCGAAAATTCTCTAAAGGAGTGGGAACTTCTTCTTGGGAAGTTGTAGTGTCTTGAACCTCGCTCTGTTGAGGAGATTCCTCCATAGAATGAGGGGGTAAAGGGGTGTTCCCTTCCATATTTTCTAGAGGAAGTCCCTATAGCCTCAGTGAACGGCGTGGAGGGTCGATGTTGGTGAAAAAGAGTCGGTGAAAAAGATCTATGGCCAACTACTGAAAGGAAATAGCATACGCTAATAGAATTTAAGAATCACAACCAAGCAAACAGAACCTTCTCTCGATGACCGTACTAGTTGCTGATGAAATCCAACGTCGCGTGATCAAGTCAAGAAGGGGTGAGGATATGGTGGAACAGTTACAATGGCGACCTGCTTAATGGACTTACGCCTTGGCGCAAGCTTCCATGCAGTAATTGTAGATTTACCCTCCAAGGAGCCCGAGTGAGTTTGACCAATGTCTGCTCCAGGTATAGTGAGACTTCCCTTCACTGTCACCTTGTGTAAAACCCTAAATATTATGGCCACTAAGGTTACCAATTCGCAGTCAACCCCTGGGCAAGTACAGTCGATAGTCCGATCCGAACGTACAGGCAGGGTATCTAGCCCGAAATCAACTTGAAAGGCTTCCACTCAGTGATTGTGGATTTACCTTTAAGCGATCCCCATAATACGATCTAACCACTACAAACAGTCAAACTACGGAGGGATAATATCCGTAGCTCTCCCGAATGCGACCTCGTGCGTAACCCCTGTGTGAGAGGGGGATCCCAAGCAAACTTATACGACAATTGGATTTGACTCTCCCTAAGTCAGGATGCTAATGTTTGTTTTGGCAACTTCGGAGAGTTATGCTCATAGCCTAATCCAAAGTACTAGTCCTAGTCTACTGTTGGTGGAGGATCCTAGAAAAGAAAATGTTCAAAATAATTTTTAATTAGCGTTCATTTTATAGTTGTTCTTTACTCAAAAAGGGGTGCATGGAAGTTAAACGGATGGAATTATGACTCAATCTCCAAAAAATGCATCAAAGATGATAAGCATTCGTTTCTTTTCGATGAAGATCTATCTAAGGGAGAGAGAGAAAGTTCTTTTCACTAACAAGCACTAATAAGGAATGCCCTCAAACAAATTTTCTTCAATCAAATCCGATGTGGTGCTAAACTTTTGAAATACCTTCTAATATGCAAAATCAATCATGAAAATATCTCTTTATTGTTTGTATGTGAACAACGATCAATTCAAAACAATGCTCGTCTTGCTAATTATCTTTTTGGATCAATGAAAATCAGACCAACACAAGCAGGTTTCGTACAAACAATGCACCCTCTCGTTGTGATCAAAACAAGAAGCGAAAGAAAAGAAAAAATCCAAGAAAAATCAAGAACTTCACACCAAAAGAAATGTCGAAGAACAATGACCTTAACTAGATCCAAATGAAAAGATCCGTAGGCTTCCGATGTCCTTCACCAGAGTTTCTCGCTCAGTCAAAAAGGAGAGAACAAAAATGCGTTGGTTTCAAACTCCCAACGGCAAAAAAACTCTAATAACAATGAAGAAAGCCACAAAATCTAAGCAGCAAGGTGTTTGTTCTTCAAAAAGAAAGATGTCAAAGTTGAAAAGGAAGAAGCATTGACTCACAGGGAGACTCAGTAAGTGAAACCCAGAGGTAAAACCCTGAAAAGATAAATTCTGGAAAGTTTTTGGCCAAAAGAGGTCCGGCGCTCTGTTGTAAAGGGAAAGGAGCATTATAGCGCTCTGTGTAAGGCACTCAGGGAGCGTTGGCGCTCTGTTAACACAGCCACAGGGGTGCCAAGTTCAAAAAGCTCTTAAAATGTCAAAAAATCCAAAAATTGCAGTCTAGTCTCGACAATCAAGATGAGTGTAATGGGGTAGGGAGTCAATCAGCTCATGAAATCAATCAAAAAGGGTTGAACCAGGTCTGAGAACAATCAAGGTCTAAGACAAGGTCTATGAGGAGAAATCAAAACAAAAAGTTTTGATTTGAGGACTCCCCAGTAGAGTCGCCAGTTTCTGTTGTAGGAAAATCTCCCTGCAGACAAGTAGATTGCCTCAAAGAGCTAAACCCTTAACTCTAAGACAGAAAGTGCTTAACGTGGACACTGACTTCCTTTCAAATCTATACAAACTAATGCATGAAGAGGAAGGAAAACAGAAGTACATTTTTATCGATGTTTGTCCCTGCACACTCCGAGTTGAGCTCCAATCTTTCGCTTCTCGACGAGCCCTGTAGACAAACAAAGTACGAACACTTCTTACTCTATTGATATTATCTTGAAAACAGATCCATCTATCAACGATAAGTTCATGTAAGATTAGACACAAACTAGAAAGAAATAGGCCAAGCGTGTCATATTAATGAGAACAACGACAGCAGTACTTACAATCGTAGATGCGGATGCAACAGCTTCGTCAAGTCCCCTTTGTCTAACCCTTGCTCAAAAGATCCATGACCTGGATGATAGCAGCTTCACTGATAACTCTCCTTTAGTTCACTGTGTATTTCCTATGAGATCATAGGTTTCATGCTCGCAATTCTTCCCCCCTTTTCACCATCATAGAGCCTGCTTATATAGGTTAAGAGAGGCTTAACCTCTTGAGGTATCTTTAGGGTAGGTTGAGGAATTCCCTCCTTAGATCAAGGATCTTTTGATTGAACCAAGAATTCGAATGCAACTACCTTCCAAACTCGAAAGATCTTCCCCCCTAATTCTCATCAACAAATCAACCACTGCCCAGATTAGACAGCGCTCCCTAGGAGGCTCAAGGGGAGCGCCAGCGCTCTAAGGATGGATAGCGCTCCTTCAGAGGGTTAGTTTGTTGTTATAACACTCCCTAAGACCTTATAGGGGAGCGCCAGTGCTCCTAAGGCTGATGTAGAGGAGCGCTCTCCTTCAAAACCCTAATGTAAGAGCTCCTTTCAGGTGGCAAGAGTTTCTTGATTTCAGTTGATCATTCTCCTTCCTCCAAATCAAGTGTCTGAGGTATTCTAAGTGTCTCCTTGGTGTCATCATCATGGAAATATGCTTTGTTTGATGTTTGCGACACTTGTGAACAACATGCAACAGTTGCGAGGAACATGTGACACTTACCACAGTTGAGAGGAACATGCGGCACTTATAAAATCGAGTAATATTGATGTGTAACAAGGTTGTCCAATCGTATGTTGCAGATTTTCGACATTAAAGGGAAATATTCAAGGAAGAGAGGTAAACATTGTTATTAGCTTGGAATATAATACAAATTACATGAATATCGATTTGGCAAATCAATTATCAATTTCAAAGCCGAATATAATTGAAAAAAGAAGATTATTTTCGAATTAAGGAGTTACAAGTGACGATTGATGAATATGAGTATACATCTCAATTCTATGTTACAACTATGTATCAAGAAGAAGTTGACATTGTCATTGGGTTACCCTGGTTTAAAAGTCTAGGTACCTTCATATTAAACATGGAGAAAAAGTTTGTAACATTCCCCTATAAAGAGAAAATGATAACATTACAAGACACCACATCGGAGCCAGATTCTGTAACACCAGAAGACTTTAACGATATCTCAGAAGTGATACTTCAAGAAAATTAAAAAACAATGCAAAGAATGCAAAAAGAATTTGACGAAGTTATCAAGGATAAAAGCAAAGAAATTTCTCGTTTAAAAGAACACAGTAAAAAACTACTTACACAGATCAAGAAATCAAAGGTTCAAAAACAATGTGTTCATAAGTTGGAACAAGAAAATCAAGAACGCGAGAAGAACCTATCAGAAAAAAATGAAGAAAATTCTCGTTCAAAAAGCCTCAACCACGAACTACTAGAACAAATCAGAAAATTAAAAGAAGAGACACTTGAAAATCCAGACATTAAAGCTCAAGAAGATGCCAATCTAGTTGAAGAAAAAACATATAAAGATGTTGGAGTACAAACGATGGAAGATCCAGGTAAAATTACTCATCAAAATTCAGCGATTATCAAGGCAACATCACCACATAAAGAAAATCATATATCAAATTCAAAAAAAAAAAATGCTACAAGTATGATAAGGGGACATCATGTTATGAGAACTCCCTCTCGACATTCAAATCATAAGAGTAGATATATTAACCAGTTAGAATATCAATATTATCCAAAACAAGAACCTTATAAACACCCAATTTCGCAAAAGATCGAACTAAGGTAGGCAGACTCTTTCACAACTCGATAGTTATGCTCAACTCTTCATCATTCATATTGTCTAGTATCATCAATATTAACAACACCAAAAATATAGAGTCATGTGAAGACATTGCAAGCCAGAACGAAGAAGTAAGACTCTCCGTAAACATGCTTTGAGGTTAAAGCATTTCTAAGGGGAAGGCAATGTAACAAACATAAATATATATAATATGTAAATATAAATAACTAATAACTAATAATTAATTATGAAGAGACATGACATATGAAAGGTCATGTCTCTTATGAAAGGGCACCCCTGCATGGGTATATATACAAGCCCTCATCCTCATTGTAGCTCATCTTATATCTTATTCATTCTTATACATTTATTATTAAATATATTTACTATCCTTAATGGATTATTGCATACTATCCTATTTATATTGGATGTTTACATAGTGAACCAGGTTGGTTCACCACAAATTGTTTCTCATTTCCACTTTGGAATAGGCAAAGGTTGTCATATACCTACAAGATCTTTGTGCTCGACTTTCACCTATTGACATTCCAGACATTTAGCGATCTATTGAGCAATTTCATGTTTCATCACGGGCCAATACTACAATTTCCTTATCATTGCCACCATCTTCTGGTAACCATGGTGACCTACATATGATCTATGAAACTCATCCATAATCAGATGCCTTAAATCTATTGAATTAGGCATGTAATACCTCTAGGCCGAACCCCAACTGTAAATGTAAATATAAATGTATATATATTTATATATGTTGGTGAGTTGTTGGTTTCAAGTCTTGCATTCAGTTTTGTGCGCACATCCCTTGGTTTGGTGATTGCGGAGGATTTTGCATCAAAGAAAAAATGCACAATTTTTATGGTGTAGTGCGCACTTGTGTAAGTGTGCGAGGATGATGCACCAAAGGAAGAGTGTGTGCATCCCAAAGTTTTGCGCACACCAGACTAAGCGCGCAGTGCCATAGAGTCTTTGTATATATGATTGTGTTTTGAGGCTGATGAGCCTGGATGCAAAAGGCCAGTGCGCATGTATTGTAAATGTAATCACCCTGAAGATAGTTAATATAATCACATAACTACGTGCAGACTCAACTCAGACGAAAAGAGATGAGGGGTTAAACTTCACGGAAAAGGAAAAAGGGGAAGCTTAAGTCAAGGGAATATTTTGTTTATATTTTCAAACATTTAATTCATGGATATGTGTTTATCCTAAGTTCCCGAGGGTAACGAACGAGTCACCAAGTGGCTAAAATCTAGCCCTGAAGGTGACAAGTGTGCAGTTATAACCATGCAATATATATTGTTGGCCTTAGTGTAACTCGGGGATTATCACTCATTCTGGGATCATTCAGATGAACTTAATCTGCAATGGAATACGTAGTTTGTTGTAACTTATTGTCATTTCTTAACCATGTGCTTAGGAAGACTTCTTGTTGTCGAAGAGGTAGGTTGTCAGGTCCGTGAGCATTCTTTCTAGGTGAGAGATTTGTTGTTGAAGAGACGGGTTGTTAGGCCTGTGAGCACTCTCTCCAAGAGAGATTTTGCTGACAATTGTTCCCTGGTGTGTTGGTCATTAGTCATAGGGCTTTAAGACTTCATGACCGACCTGTTGTTGAAGCCTCGAAAGGGAAATGGGGTAGTCAAAGGATTGTTGAGAAGAAAAAGGGAACACTGCTTGGGGTGGGACGGGCATGTGGGGAATGAGGGATTGTAGGCTAGTTGCACCAATCGGCACCTTGGACCAAGTCTTTTGTTGAATATCAAACCATAGGCTAGTAATAAGAACCATTTTTTCTTGTGGAGTTTAAGCCCCAACTCGGGGATGACCTGTTGTTGAAAGATTATGAGAGACAGAGTCTATGGCTAGAAGGAACGTCTTAGTCTTGCACGCAGTTGGTAACTTTCAAAAAGATAAGTGTCCTTCACAGGCTTGTTTAAATATTGTGTGCTCTAATGTTCACATTTGTAATGGGTTTATCTTCCTGTATGAAATTGCATCTGAATGTTGTGGTTAATTATGTGTAATGTTACTGCATATGTGTGTGTGTGTGTGTGTTTATTTTTCTGTATGTTGCAACATATGACAATTATAAGTTTTTCATGTTAGCTAAATGTATGTTTAATCTATATAATCGTGTTGCACATAAGAAGTATGACAGTTGTTAAGTATTCTTGTTAAGTTAATCTTTGTGGTGTGGTTAAAATATATCAAGGCAAGGTGTGAATCGTCGAGCTCGCAGTGAAGTAATCCCCGTGTACAAAGGTGGTAGAATCTTTGTGTAGCATCGAATTGATTGTGCGTGCAGTAGTATTATGTGTGCAGAATGTTTGCGTGCACAGCAGTATATATGTGTTCTAAAGGGCTACGTGCGCAGTAGATTTTTGATATTTATTCCGCTACTATAATTGTATTAAAAGAAATATACTCATAGAGTGAGACTCAACTTGGGTATGGGCGCAATACCTTGAGGTTGTGCGCAGTTATTTTGGGTTTACTTGTAACAGAGAGTGTTATAAGTAGTATCCGCACACTAGGAATTTTGAAGTAGCATTGTCTAGTAGTGAGTTTGGGCTGCTACAAAGAATATCCTAGCGACAAAAGTTGATATTGTGTGACACAGCCCAGCATGGGTAGCTGGGAACGTTACATTCTTATATCAGAGAAATCAGTTGAACACTGGACTTGTATGGGCTAGAGATCATCATGAAATAGGCGTGTGCGCTAAGTATTGGTGTCGTGTAGTGCAGAGTTTATTGTGCACAAAAAACCATTGGTGCACGGTATAGAGTTGTGATGCCCGCAAGAATAGTGATGTGCGGGTGTGCACACTAGAATTTGAGAAGTTAAAATCACCCAAGGAAGAAGAAAAGAAAGGATTCTGACAAATTATGCATAAATTTTATAAAATTGTCGTAATAATTAGTCTGACAATTGTTGTTGTCTGCGCATCTTTCAGAATTAACAACAATTAGTTCAGGACAAAATGAGTTCAAATATTAAAAGCATGGAAGGTGCTCAAAGAACCTACAGTGAGGATGAAGAAATGGGAAGGTTGTACGTTGGTATGGGTATTGAAGGTACAGAATCCAATGGATATAGGGAAGGCTTAGAAGAGAGCATGAACTTGGTTGAGACTATAAAAAGTTTACAAAATGGCATACATAGTTATAAAGTAGATAATGATAAACTTATGAAAACCAAGGAGGAGAAATATGGCTTCAACATCAAGATGCTGCAAAGCTTGGACAGAATTGAGAAAATAGATGGATACTGAGACAAAAACAAGTAGGTCAAAAAGACATAGGTCTCATGATGAGGGAAGAAAAACAAAAAGGTTTGGCAGACATCTATGTCACTCTCCAAGATATTCAGTCAGGAGAGCACGCAGTTGTTCGATTCCATCTCCTGTCAGAAAGCATAAGAGAAGGACTGGGGTGGACGAGCTACAGGGGGGAATGAATAATATCAAGCCTCTTACTTTTGATGGTGAGCATAAGAAGGATGAGAATGTAGAGATATGGTTGTTGGGTATGAGTAAATATTTTTAGCTGCATAATTACTCCTCGCAAGTAGAAGGGAGAATTTTCATTTATTATCTCAAGGGGAAAGCATCAATGTGGTGGGATTAGTATGTGCAAGTGCAGCACATTGATGAGAAGAAGGTTACTTCAAAGGAATTCAAGCGATATTTTGAAAAGAAATATTTAACCAAACGCTACTATGATAGGAAAATGAAGGTGTTCTTTGAACTCAATCTTGGGAGCATGACCATAGACGAGTACGAAAAAATATTTTTAGAGTTGTTGAAATATGTGCCTTTAATCGAGGACCAACAGATGAAGATTCAAAGGTCCCCGAGTGGGTTTCCATCATTTATTAGAGATAAGATACAATATGATGATCCCAATACATTGGAGGAAACTATAAGGAGAGAAAAATGTCTTTATGATCAGCATAGAGGAAGACCGACTTTCCAAAAAATTTGGGAAGACAAGATGAAAAGCAAGGTGGAACAGAGGAAGAATGGGACTAAGCCACCATTTTTCAAAAATACTGTGCAAGGATAGCCAACTTTCAAGGAGCCCAAAATGACTGAGGAAATGGAAACTAGGCCACAGCAGCAGCCAATGAAGTGTTGGGGTTGCGACAAAAACCATATGTTTAGAGATTTCCCTCAAAGAGGTGAAAAAGTGAGGACTGCGTACAATGTACAACAAGCTACAACAGTTGAGGACATGGGAAAAAAATGTACCTAGGATTTACGCAATGATGGATAACAAGCAAGTTGAATTTCAATCGCACATGATCAACGTGGAAGGTAAGCTTAATAATCAACCCATTGTTATTTTAATTGACTCAGAAGCTAGTCATAGTTATCTAGATTCTAAAATGGTGGAAAGATTCCAATTGTTGAGAAGCAAGCTTGGAAAACCTTGGTTGGTGCAGTTAGGTACAGGGGAAAAAAGGAAAATTAATGAGATGGTCAAGGCATGTCCAATGAAAATGAATGGACTGCTCACAAAAACTGATTTGAATATCATACCTTTAGGCTTGTATGATTATCTCATTGGTATGGATTGGTTGGACTAGCATCATGTTATTCTAGATTGTTATAATAAGACATTTACTTATTTGGATGAGGAAGGAAATTTGAGAACAGTTCAAGGAATTTTGAGAGCGGTGACTATCAGAGAAATTTGACTATACGCCCAAGTGTGTGACCTTGGGGTGTGCCAATTTTATTTGTGAAAAAGAAAGATGGTATGTTAAGACTCTACATTGACTACAGGGAGTTGAACAAAGTAACAGCAAAGAATAAGTATCATTTGCCAAGAATAGATGACATGTTTGATCAGCTAAAGGGTGCAAAGATATTTTCTATGATTGATCTAAGATCTGGCTATCACCAAGTGAGAATAAAAGAGAAAGACATTAGCAAGACTGTCTTCAAAACAAGGTATGGTCACTAGAGTTCAGAGTGTTTCCATTTGGATTGTCGAATGCACTAGTTCTTTTCATGTGTTTGATGAATGGATTTTTCAGAAGTTATTAAGATAAGTTTGTCATTGTGTTTCTAGATGACATACTTATTTACTCAAATTCTGAAGAAGAGCATAAGAAACACTTGAGGATGGTACTGCAGGTATTGAGGGAGCATCAACTTTACGCAAATTTGAGCTAGTGTTCATTTTATTAGTGACAGATTCATTATTTGGGTCATATCATTTCAAAGGAAGGAATAGTTGTGGACCTAGCGAAGATTAAAGTCATTAAGGAATGGACAACACCAAGAAATTTCACAGAAGTGAGATTCTTTATGGGACTTGCGGGTTATTACAGAAGGTGTATTGAAGGCTTCTCACAAATTACACATCCAATCACATCTCTGCAGAAGAAAGGTGTGTGATTTGAATGGACTTCAGATTGTGCAAGGACTTTCCACACTTGAAAATTTTGTTGACTAGTGTGTCGATACTAAGGATTGCGACCTAGATGAATACTTTGTTGTGTGCACAGATGCATGTAAGGAATGGCTCGGAGGAGTCCTTAGTTAAAATGGACATGTGGAATGCTATGAATCAAAAAAGTTAAAACAGCATGAAAGGCTCTATTCTACTCATGACTTAGAATTAGCAGCTATAGTGCATGCCTTGAATATGTGGAGACACTATCTCACGGGTAAAATATTTGAGTTGAGAACAAACCATTGTGGTCTCAAATATTTGTTTGGACAACCAAGTTTAAATGTCATACAAAGCAGGTGGTTGATTCACTCAACAGGAGAGTGCATGATATGCCTGCTACAACCATTAGCATGTATCAGACATATTTGAGAAACAGAATCATAGAAGCTGCAAAGTCAGATCTGCGCTATGAGGAATTAAGAGCAAAATTACAGCAAGGTATTTTGCAGCAGAAACTTGAAGAGTGTGAGCTTAAAAAAGATGGAATTCTCTTGTTTAGGCGCAAAGTTTATGTTTCTGACTTACCAAAGTTGAAAAATATAATATTGAAGGAATTGCATCATGTGTCTTATGTCGAGCACCCTGGTTGTCAAAAAACAGTAACATCTATTAAGAATAAATATTATTGGTCGGGCATGAAAAAGGAGGTTGTTGATTTTATTGTTATATGCCTTGAATGTCAAAAGGTCAATGTTGAGCATAGACATCCAATTGGTTTACTTCAGCCAATGCCCATTCCTAAGTGGAAGTGGGAAGTCATAACGATGAATTTTATAACTATGTTGCCCAGATCATCCAAGCAAAATGATTCCATCATGGTGGTAGTGGATAAGCTCACTAAAGATTCTCATTTTGTTCTAGTGAAGTCAACTTACAAGGCAGCTAATATTGTCAATATCTACATGAGAGAAATTGTTAAATTGCATGGTGTGCCTAAGGATATTTTGTCTGACAAAGATCCCAAGTTCACTTCAAATTTTAGCACAACATATCACCCAGAATATGATGGACAAACAAAGAGGGTAAATCATGTAATAAAAGATATGTTAAGGATGTATGTGATGGATAAACCATCAAAATGGGAAAACTACTTGCATTTAGTAGAGTTTCCTTACAACAATGGGTATCAAGCATCCTCAGAGATGAGTTCATTTGAAGCATTGTATGGTAGAAGGTACAACACACCTGTGAGTTGGGATAACCTAGCAGACCACACAATGGTTGGGACAAATCTGCTTCGAAAAATGGAAGAGCAGATAGTAAAAATAAAGCAAAATTTAAAATTTGTCCAAGACAGACAAAAAAGTTGCGCAAATAAAGGTTGAACTTTTATATAATTTAAAGTGGGTGACCATATGTTCCTAAGAGTAAAAGCAAGACAATGTTCCCTGGAGTTGGGTAATTTGTCTAAGCTAGCAGCAACATATTGTGGGTCATTCAAAATCCTATAGAGGATTGGTCATGTCGCATATGTGTTGGCTCTACCTACATCCTTGAGTATTCATAATGTATTCCATGTTTCTTTACTTAAAACGTGTGTACTTGATGCTAATCATGTCATTGATTGGAATGTGATTCAGGTGGAGCAAGAGGGTGATTTTTGAGTTCAACCAATGCACATATTGGATTAGATAGTCAAGATGCTATGGAATCGCGCAGTAGGACTAGTAAATATCTAGTGGACATGTTACGGTCCTGAAGATGCAACCTGGGAACAAGAAGATGTTATGTGGGCAGAGTATTTGCATCTCTTTGAGGACTTTTGAAAGTTTTGATTACACATGTGTATGCAATGCACTGAGGATAGTGCATAAATAAGGGGGAGGGGAATGTAATACCCCTAGGTCGAACCCCAACTGTAAATATAAATATAAATGTATATATATTTATATAAGTTGGTGAGTTCTTGGTTTCAAGTCTTGAATTCATTTTTGTGCACACATCCTTTAGTTTGGTGATTGTGCAAGGATTGTGCATCAAAGAAAGAACACACAAATTTTTGTTGATATTATGGTAGCTTTGGGAGGTATCAACCTCCATTGTGACCTTTGAGAAGATTAGAATACTCCGGAAGCAAGAAAAGAAGTGAATGTAACCCTAGATAAGTTGTCGGTTAAGAGAGATAATTAATATGAATTAATTAGTACCCAGAATGAGAAGTTAGCCCAGGCAGTCTGCCAGAGCTAGTATAAATACAGGGCGTCGGTCTTCACTTTACACCCAATTCTCAGAATCGCAGTTTAGCAGTCTTGTGCGCACTGCAATTTGGCAGTCTTGTGCGCAAGTCCTGGAGAAGGTGTTGCTGCCAGTGAAGTCTATTGTTTCTATCTTTCTGGGTTAGACTCTATGATCAGCTTTGGTTACTTCTTTCTTGGTGCATTAGCCTTGCTTGGCTATTGGTTTTCTACTAGGATTCTTCTCTCTGTCAAGGTCAAGGTGCTCAGGGGTGGCTTCGGCCTATGGTTGAGTGAGAATAGTGATATTGTCTATGGTTAAACGAGCACATTCTAACAAGTTATGAGCCCACACCTCCTTCATTCAGTCTAACCGCTGGAAGGAAGCATAGCCATTAGGATACTAAGCTCGTTGAAGAAATCTTGCTAGGGTTTACTAGTAGGAGAAGCTTCCAAGACACTACCGCTAGGGTTACTACCAGGTGCAGTTGCAGAAACCCTAAAAACCCGATCCAGTACCTTATGATGGAACATCTCGCTCAAGAAGAAGGCATTCAAGTGCGCCCTAGTCCAGCGCACCTCTTGGAACTCCGAGAAGGCAGAAACGTCAAGGTTGGAGTTTTGGATCAAAGCGTGACTAGTCACCGGTCAACTGAAGTCATGAATGAAAAGACTAGTCATCTACACTACTCAGCACTCACAGGAACGATTGAATATGACATGTGGATAATTGACAGTGGAGCTTCTAGGCATATGACAGGAGATCAAGCCAGACTCACAAATCTAAATGAAAGGAAGACATAGTACAAGGTAGATCTTGGAGACAAAATCACTTACCCAGTCGAAGGATTTGGACAAGCCTCCATCAAGTTGAAAACAGGTAACAATGTTCATTTGAGCAATGTTTTATATGTACCTGGTTTAGAAAAGAATCTTGTATCTATATCTTGCCTAGAAGACAAAGGAAACAGAATAGCTTTCGTAGATGGAAAAGTGTTATCTTGGCACAAAGACTCAAGCATAGAGAATGCTAGGGTTATTGGAACCCGTGAAGGAAATCTATATAGACTACTAGAACAAAATGAAGAAGCTCTTGTACTTGATGAAGTCAATCCCAATGAACTTTGGCACAGAAGGTACGCTCATATTAACTATCAAGCATTGCCTTTTCTCAAAAAGATGGTTGAAGGAATACCAGAATTACAGTCTACACATGAAGGAATCTACAAAGGATGTGCTCTTGGAAAGAATATCAAGAAACCATTCCCAAGCAGCAACAATAGATCTAAGGAGATTCTAGATCCAATACACTCAGATGTTTGCGGTCTAATGCCAGTCAAATCTCTAGAAGTTTCTCTCTACTACGTAATCTTCATAGATGATTACTCAAGAAAGACTTGGTTATATCTCTTGAAGACAAAGGATGAAGTATTTAGCAAGTTTCAAGAATTCAAAGCGGAGATAGAGAACCTCACAAACAAGAAAATCAAGACCTTGAGAATAGATAACGGAGGAGAATACACATCAAAGGAATTTGTTTCCTTTTGCAAATCGGCAGGGATTAGGAGGGAGTTGGTTATTCCTCATAATCCTCAACAAAATAGTGTAGCAAAGAGGAAGAACGGATCTATTGAAGAAACCGTGGAGGCACTACTAAACGATCAAGGTTTATCTATGTTCTTATGCGGAGAAGCAGCCATGACAACGATATATGTTCAAAACAGAAGTCCTCACCGCATATTGAAGGACATGACTCCAGAAGAAGCCTTCTCAGGAAATAAACCTGATGTGGAAAACTTAAGAATCTTTGGATGCCCTTTTTACTTTCACATTCCCAAGGATAAAAGGAATAAATTAGAACCCTCAGGAAAGAAAGGCATATTCGTGAGATATAGTGAACCATCCAAGGCTTATAGAATCTATATCTCGGAACAACATAAGATTGAAGTCAACAGAGACGTGACCTTCAATGAAAAGATGGATTTCAATAAATCCATAGAAGAAACTACAGAAGAAGAAGAGTATGAAGAGCCTATTAAAGAAGGCACATGTCTTCTAGAAAACTGGAATGAAGAAAAGGAACAACTTAATCATCCGATTCAACCATGTGAGACCATTGATTCAGAAACTGTACCTAAGACCAAAAAATGACCAGCTTGGCTTGAAGCTACCCTACAAGAAGCAGAAAGACTCAAGGCCCCAAGTGGGACCTTCAGAAAAAGTAAGAAGCCCAAAATATTCTCCAGCTATGCAACATGTATGACAAAGCCTCTAGACAAAGAACCTACCACGTTTGAAGAGGCAGTTCAGAAGAAACAATGGAAAGAAGCCATGACAGAAAAACATCAGTCCATCATGAAAAATGATGTATGGGAAATTGTGCCTAGACCTAAAGAAAAATCAGTGGTATCTTCAAAATGGGTATATAAGATCAAACATGCAGCAGACGGAAATGTGGATAAATATAAAGCAAGGTTCGTAGCTAGAGAGTTCTCCCAGAAGGAGGGAGAAGACTATGACGAAACATTTTCTCCGGTTGCCAGATATACTTCCATTAGATCTATCATGTCTCTTGCCGCTTCCAAGGGATGGAGTTTACATCAGATGGATGTAAAGACAGCTTTCCTCAATGGAGAAATCGAAGAAGAAGTATACATTGAACAACCTCAAGGGTTTGAAGTACATTCCAGAGACACTCATGTTTGCAGACTAAAGAAATATTTATATGGACTCAAGCAAGCTCCAAGATCTTGGTATGCCAGAATAGACAGCTATCTAATGAGACTTGGTTTCTCCAAAAGTCATGCAGATCCAAATCTTTACTACAAAGTCATGAACAATGCACCTGTGATTCTACTGCTATATGTTGACGATCTATTCCTAACAGGTGAAGAGTCCCTCATCATCTAGTGCAAAAAGGAACTATCTTATGAGTTTGACATGAAAGATCTTGGTCTCATGCATTATTACTTGGGACTAGAAGTATGGCAGAAGCATGGTGAATTATTCCTTGGACAAGGAAAGTATGCAATAAAGATTCTTCAGAAGTTTGGAATGATGGATTGCAAATCCATGGACACTCCTATCACCACAGATATAACAAAAGTAAGAGACTCAAATTCTAATCCAGTAGATCCATCACTATATCGACAATTGATTGAGTCATTAATGTATTTGGTAAATACTCGACCAGACATTTTCTTTGCCATGAACACACTAAGTCAATTCCAGGTGGAGCCTAGACATGAGCATTGGACAGCTGCAAAGCATGTTCTAAGATATATTCGTGGGACACTAAACTATGGTTTAAGATATACTGCATCCAATGACATACAGCTTCATGGATTCACAGATTCATATTGGGCAGGAAGTGCAGAAGATAGAAATATTACTTCAAGTATGTGTTTCAACTTGGGCTCCGCTATGATATCTTGGGGCAGCAGGAAACAGAAGTCTGTTGCACTCAGCACAATAGAAGAAGAATATATCGTAGCATGTGAGGCATGTACAGAAACAATATGGCTGAGAAAGCTAATCTTCAAATTATTTGATCAGGTTCTAGATTCGACCATAATACACTGTGACAATCAGAGTTGTATAATGCTATCAGAACACCCAGTGTTTCATGAACGGTCGAAACACATTGAGATCAAATACTACTTTATTCAAGATAAAGTCCATGAAGGAGAATTAAAGCTCCAATATATCCCCACAGATGAGCAGACAACAGATATCCTAACAAAGCCTCTGTCCAGAATAAAGTTTGCATATTTCCGAACAAATTGGGGATCGTGGAAATAACTCCCTTAGCTGAAAGGGAAGAAATGACTCTCTAGGTTGGGAGGGAGCACTGACATATTCATTGAATTGAGGGAAGTCATTTTCAAGTTTGAAAAATGGTCCAGCTTGGGCAGTTCCTTTCCAAGTTCTGAAAGTGGTTTGAGATTTCTGACAGACAGGCATTTTCCAGTTCGAAAAATGGTCCAGATCGAATGGTCATTTTCGCAATGAAATGGTTCGATGGATTGCTAATGTACCATAGAAAACGATTTCCCATTGTGGTTAACATGGGGAATGGCCTAGGATGGTATCTCTTTTTGATGGTCACTTTTATTAGTGGTCAAGAAGACCGGTCTGCCTCGCCAGATAGTCATTCTTTCAAAGCTCACAGTTGTGAGCAGTTTCGAAAAATGGTTCGTTTTGGAGGTTGGTACAAGACAGTGATTTCTTTAGGAAATGGTTCGGACAGTCATTCCCTGGGGAAGATTCATTCTCTCTAGGTTGCACTTTGTTCAGTGCTAGAAGAATGGCCCAGATAGGTGAATGGTCCAGGTTCAGCAATCAGGGACAGGCATTCCTTAGGGCAGACTCATTCTCTCTAGTTTTCACTTTGTTTTAGTGTCGGAGGAATGGCTTGGATAGAGAATGGTCTAGGCTCATAAATCAGAACAATTATTCTTCCTTGCTTGAGAAGAATAGTCCAGATAGCCCATCATTGATGTTCTACTCTGAAGGCATGTGCTCTTCCAGATCTCACAGATGTGAGTGGAAGAATGGCCCAGATGACTCAGTTTATATCTGAACATTGTTTCTGTGCAGGTTGATACCAATTGATATTATGGAGATTGCATGTCTCCAGACAGTAGAGGTATGCCACTGTGGTGGATATATCCCATTGTGTAATATATCAAATATAAAATGTATGTAGAACTGAAATAAAATGCTAGTAATGGCAGAATAACAGCAATATAACCAGAACATTCACCACAATAACATTGAAATGCAATAACATTGAAATGATATAAGAATAAAAACAGAAAGAACACTTTGAATATGAAAGCAATTTTCATGGGCCTCTTTGAGGGGGAAACCTCTAGTTGATCAGAGCTCTATTACAATAATATCCAAGCTAGGCTTCTCATACCCTCGACTCCTATTTATACTAAAAAGAAACATCTAGAGGAAGATCCTTCTAGAAGCAGAAGCTTCTATTAGGTCTTCTTACATCTGCCTTATTCTATTTTATTGAAAGGCCTTATTAATATTGACCTTTGTTACATCCGAATATATTGTTCTACCTATGTGCAGGTTAGGACCCTAACATGTCTGTCCCCTCCTCAAGGCTTGAGATGAGGAAATTGTTGCAGAATGGTAGCTGGTTCCCAAGTGGCGTCTATTGGAGTTGTATCTTTCCACTGTACTAGCACTTCCTTGATGGTTCTCTGACGTAGGCGATGCTCACGCCGGTCCAAAACTGCTTCTGGCTGTAGCCAAATGGATCCTTCTTCAGCTAACTCTGGAAGGTTGGTTTGAATTTGGCACTTAGCTCCAATCACCTTATTTAAGCATGAAACATGAAAAACAAGATGTAGCTTCGAATTGTTGGGCAAAGTTAACTGATAGGCGACTTGTACCACACGCTTGAGTACGATATAAGGACCATAAAATTTGGGTGCTAGCTTCTGACAATGCTCGGCCTTGAGGGAAGTTTGCTTGTAAGATTGCAGTCGAAAAAACACCTGATCCCCTTCTGCAAATTGATGATCAGAGCGACCTTGATCTACTTGTTTCTTCATGTGATTTTGTGCCATGACCAAATTCTCTTTGAGGGTACGGAGAATAGCCTCTCGAGCTGTAAGTGTTAGGTCAACTGCTTGGACCTTCAAGGCACCCGGTAAGTATGAGAGAACCGAAGGTGGCTTATGTCCATATATCGCTTCAAAAGGAGTCACGCGTGTAGTTGTATGGTATGAAGTGTTGTACCACCATTCAGCTAGGGGTAACCATTGAGCCCACTGATTTTGCTTTTCCGAGGCAAAACACCTCAAATATGTTTCCAAACACTTGTTGACAACTTCCGTTTAGCCATCAGTCTGGGGATAATAAGTTGTGCTGAGATGCAATTTGGTGCCTTGTATCTTGAACAGTTCTTGCCAAAAATTGCTTGTGAAAGTTGGATCGCGATCAGAAACAATAGAGTGCGGTATGCCACGAAGATTGAAGACCTGATCCATAAACATTTGAGCCACCGTGGATGTTGTAAACGGGTGTTGAAGGGCGCAGAAATGAGCATACTTGGAAAGGCGATCAACAATCACCATGATGACAGATTTATTTCCTCATTTGGGTAAGCTGGTAATAAAATCCATAGAGATATCCTTTCAAATAGCAGGTGGAATCGGGAGCGGTTGTAGTGTGCCCGACGATTTGACTGTTTCTCCCTTGTTGCGTTGACACACATCACATTCAGCTACAAAATTACGAATGTCCTGTTTCATACCATCCCAGAAAAAGGAATGTTTGACCCTGTCATAGGTTTTGGTGAACCCAGAGTGCCCTGTTGTGTGTGTAGCATGAAGCTCAGAAAGTACTGTGGATTTAAGCTTTGATTATTTACTTAAATACAAACGGCCTTTGTATCGAAGTTCCTCATGGAGCCAAGAGTACCCTGGGGAAGTTGGAGCCTTGAACTGCAATTGGTGGATCAATTGCGAACTTTTGGAATCTTGTAGCCATTCCTGGCGAACGGCTTGGAGCCAATCTGGTACAATGAATGAAAGAGAAAAAAGGGATCCTTCATCTTCATATTTTCGGGAAAGTGCATCCGCAACCACATTTTCTTTGCCTTTCTTATAAATGATCTCATAATCATATCCAAAGAGTTTAGTCACCCATTTTTGTTGTTTTGGGGAGGAAATGCGTTGTTCCAAAAAATACTTGAGGCTTTGATGGTCTGTCTTAATTTGGAAACGTTGTCCCAATAGATAAGGATGCCACAGATCCACAGCATGCAGAATAGCCAACATTTCCTTTTCATAGATGGATTTTCCTAGATTTCTTTCAAATAGTTGCTTGTTGGTAAAGGCCAAAGGTCGACTCTCTTGCATAAGGACAGCACCAATTCCTTTCCCTGAGGCATCACATTCCAACACAAAGGTATTTGTGAAATCGAGAAGGGCGAGGACTGGAGTGGTGCACATGGCCATCTTCAAGGTCTGAAAATCTTGAGCAGTGGTTGTAGTCCAATTGAAAGAGTTCTTTTTTAGGAGAGCAGTGAGAGGTGTTGCAATCTTCCCATAATTCTTAACAAACTTGCGATAATACCTTGTTAAGCCTAGAAATCCATGCAAACTCTTAAGAGTCTTTGGGTGAGGCTAGTCTTGCATAGCTTCAATATTTTTAGGATCCACCCTGACGCCATCTTTGACAACCAGATGACCCAAGTATTCTACTTCTGAGGTGCCAAAAGCACATTTAGACTACTTCAGAAAAAGTTGGTGCTGAGAGAGTAGATGGAGAACTCGATCCACATGAGCAAGATGGTCTGTCCAATTTTTGTTATAGATGAGGATATCATCAAAGAAAACTAAGACAAAATGGCGGAGAAAAGGATGGAAGACATGATTCATGAGGCTTTGGAAGGTGGAGGGTTTGCGGTTTTGAGCAGATACAACCTGTTGTGCTTCTTTAGCTCTTTTGGTAGCCTCCACCCAACTCTCAGGCGGAGCCATGAGGACATGGGCCCAAATTTCATCCTTAAGGCCGCTGATAAAACACTCTCGAAAAAAGGCATCAGACATGTCCTATGTTCTAAAAGCCAGGTGCTCAAAGGCAGCTATAAAGTCTTCCATTGTTCCTAATTGTTTCAGCTTTGTCAAATGGCCCAAATGGTTGGTGTCAGTGTCAAAGCATTCATAAATCTCTGCCACAAAGTGTGTTCAAGCAATATACCTTTGACGAGAAGTTTTTCTCCATTGCCACCATTGCCAACATTCTTGATCTAGATGGAGAACACCATACCGGAGTTTGGCCAATTCATCTGTAATGTCGTATAAAGAGAAGTAATGTTCCATTTGGGTTACCCAACACTCCGGTCTGAAGCATACTGCAGAGAGGAAATGCCCAAATGCTTAACCAGAAAGAAATGTGTATTTAATTGGCAACCCGAACACAGTTGTGTGGCAATAGATCTTGTATGTTTTAATTTGTTTATGTTTCTGTCCCCCAAGGGTTAGGTATTCAAGGGTTCTATAGACAAGGGTTTTCCATGTGCTATAGCTCTATGATATACGTGCGGGGTCCAACAGTAGTATTCGGCCCAATATCTCAGGGCACTAACTAAGGAGGATAGACTATACCCTTAACCGTACTACCCGACTACCCTAGTACGAGAGAGTATCTTCTGGAGTGTTGTTCTCGGTGACACTATAGCAATCAGACGGCCGATCGATTTATCTAAAGAGTGCTTCAGGGAATCTAGATCGATCCGTACACAGGTGTTGTGTGATGCGCTACCACTCGAAGGGGTACCAACAGGGGTTACAAGGGTGGCCAACAGATGTGCGCTTAAGTACCACTTGTATTTCCTGCGTGTATGAATCTCTCAACCGCGGGTTTATGCGCGTAACGACAGATCTCTGTGACTTAAAGACACTGGAATACGTCTCTACCCTGAAAAAAAATTAACCCACACTTTCTGCCGAGGAAAGTGCTCTGATACCACTTGTAATATACCAGATATAAAATGTATGTAGAACTGAAATAAAATGCTAGTAATGGCAGAATAACAACAATATAACCAAAACATTCACCACAATAACACTAAAATGATATAAGAATAACAACAGAAATAGCACTTTGAATCTAAAAGCAATGTTCACGGGCCTCTTCGAGGGGGCAACCTCCAGTTGAGAAAATATCTATTACAATAATATCCAAGCTAGGGTTCTCATACCCTCAACTCCTATTTATACTAAAAAGAAGCATCTAGAGGAAAATCATTCTAGAAGCGAAAGATTTTATTAGGTCTTCTTACATCCGCCTTATTCTATTTTATTGAAATGTCTTATTAATATTGACCTTTATTACATCCGAATATATTGTTCTACCTATGTGCGGGTTAGGACCCTAACACACTATTTGTGACTATGTGTAACGGATTGAGTAGTTGTGTACTACTATGGATAAACACAGTTGTGTTCTATCAATTGACATTGTACCAGTTGTCATGGAGATTATCCAGTTGGATAATAATGACGGTGCTCATGATGCTACCAATTGAATGGTCTGTTTGTGCTCAAGACCATTATCAGTTATACCTCCCTATCTAAGAGGGAGTGTTGATATTATGGTAGCTTCGGGAGGTATCAACCTCCATTGTGACCTTTGACAAAATTAGAATATTTTGGAAGCAAGAAAAGAATTGAATGTAACCCTAGACGAGTTGTCGACTAAGAGAGATAATTAATATGAATTAATTAGTACCCAGAATGAGAAGTCTGCCTAGACAGTCTGCCAAAGCTAGTATANTAGGACTCTCTGATCAACTTTGGTTACTTCTTGCTTGGTGCATTAGCCTTGCTTGTCTATTGGTTTGCTACCAGGATTCTTCTCTCTATCAAGGTCAAGGTGCTCGGGAGTGGCTTCGGCCTATGGTTGGGTAACAATAGTGATATTGTCTATGGTTAAATGAGCACATTCTAACAATTTTAGGGTGTAGCGCACACTTGTGTAAGTGTGCGATGATGGCGCACCAAAGGAAGAGTGCGCACATCCCAAATTTTTGCGCACACCAGATTAAGTGAGTAGTTTTGAGGCTAGAGAGCCTTTGTATATATGTTTTTTTTTTAGGTTGTTGAGCCTGGATGCAAAAGACCAGTGCGCCTATATTGTAAATGTAATCACCCTCAAGATAGTTAACACAATCACATCACAGCGCGTAGACTCAATTTAAAGGAAAAGAGGTGGGGGGGTAAACTTCGCGGAAAAGGAAAAAGGGGAATCTTAAGTCAAGGGAATATTTTATTAATATTTCTGAAAGTTTAATCTATGGATACGTATTTATCCTAAGTTCCCGAGGGTAGGGAACGAGTCACCAAGTGGCTAAAAGCTAGCCCTGAAGGTGACAAGTGTCCAGTTATAACCATGCAATATATATTGTTGGCCTTAGTGTAATTGGGGGATTATCACTCATTCTGGGATCATTCAGATGAACTTCCTCTGCAAAGGAATATGTATTCTGTTGTAACTTATTGTCATTACTTAACCCTGTGCTTGGGAAGACTTGTTAATGTCAAAGAGGTGGGTTGTCAGGCCTGTTGAAACAAAGCTTAAATTTTTAATCCTTAAGGCCTAGATTTTTTATTTTTTGTGTTTTTCGGGTTTCGGCTCTCTTAAAATAAGAATTTCGTCATGTACAAATTCGCGACGCCTTTTATTATTTATTTTTGAATAAATATGGGGAAAAGTTTACAAAATATAAGTTTTTCAAACACTCTTTGAAATTATTCAAAAGGAGTATAATTTTAAATTCGCGAGTTTTTTCATTTAAACGTTAAAAAAATCGGGTTTCGGGGTTTTCTATATACAAACGATTCATGCAAATTGAATCACGAAACCCCGATCTCCGATTTCCCAATGCATTTAAATCTTAAGTAAAGGCATGAATTAATCTAATCTCTTCTAAAAAGGATTAAGGGTTAAATAATTACATCACAATTTCGGGATTCCCGGCTCTATAAGAAGCGTGTTTCTTGTCATCATATTTCCCGAAATCCCGATCGCCAAAATCCCGACTCATAATTCACGATAAAACTAAACTAATTCTGTCTTGGCCTTAATCTTGATTACTTAGTTAATTAAGATAAGTTAAATCATGATTAAAAGAAACGCGCCATTTCTTTTTCGCGATTTCGAGATTCGCGATTCCGTGAGAGCACGTCTCATGTCATTAGGTTTCCCGAAATCTCGATTTCCGGATTTCCAATTAACGAAATCCCGAGATGGTCTAATCTTGATTAATTAACATTCTAAAAACGTTTAAGTCTTAAATAAAACATCGCGATTTCGCGATTTCAGCGATCGGGTTTCTTAAATGAAATACCTTTTGACATCACAACTTCCGAAACCCCCGAAAGAGATGTTTTCAGATTTAATCCATAATTAACACTAATAAATCCTCTTTTTAAATAGGTTTAAAGTTAATCTTTCTTTGAGTGTTCATTAATGCATCATTTTTCGATTAAGTAAGTTTCTCTTTTTATTTTGAAAATGTCGGGAAAGCCTAAGTACGGACATTAAATGCATATCTTCGAAAATATCTTTCGCATTAAGAGCTTTAACTTCGTAAAAAATGTACAAATCTCATTATTTTTATGATATATTCGAAGTAAATGTTCGAAAACGTCTGTATTTTCATTCTAAAGATGAGCTTATTCATCCACTCTCTGTGTCAAGTTCTCAAGTCAAACGCAGAGCTATGGCACCTAAAAAAAGCACTGAAGAAAAATGAAGAACCACAAGAAGGTGATATTATCTCTGATACTACTCCACATGCCATACACTCCATCAAATCATGGACTGGAATTACCGAATTTCTTGAGGAGGAGCTAAAGTATGCTGACCCTAATTCCGAAAATCATCTCCGGGACATTGCTTAGTATGAGCTTCATAAGGTCGCTGCGCGTCCGAGGCTGGTGGCATATACTGAATTGGTCGGCTGGGCTCTGGACAAGGTTGATATCCCGACGAGGAGCATTCAGAATGAACAAGGAGCTATCATCGGCTCATTCAGGCCTGAGCACATTCAAGTAATGTATAAACTCTCACCGAATTATAAACACACCTTTAATGTTGAATTTATAGCCGAGTTTCAAAGAAAAGAATACATTGAGGCGGACCAGACATACCCCGACATGATTAAAGGATGGGTGAGGTCTGAAGCAAAGTTTAGGGCTGATTCTCATGGGATTTATGCTACAGCTTCTTTAAACGAATATATGGTGTATGTAGCCATGATGTTATGCAGACTTTTCAGGAGAAAAGATCCCTGTCACTTTCATGCAGACTGGGTACCCTTCTTAGAGGAAGTTTCAGAAGGACGTAGTTTTAATTGGCATAAAATTTTATCGGATAACTTGACACAAGCAATTTCAAATTACAAAGCAGCCAAGTCAAAGGGACAACCAGTGTCTTTTTATATGTTTGCATATATTATGGATGCCATCTATTTTATGACCCCATTTCCATTAATGAATTGGAGTTGGAGTGTTTCCTGCCCAGAGCCTGTTCATAAATACCACTCAGCCCTCTGGGAAGAAAACGCTAAAGGCATTTTTTATGATATTTGATATTTTGTCATTATCCCTCTGCACAAATTATTTTTTGGAGGCGAGCCCCCTCGCATTTCCGATGCAGTCATAGAAAGTCTTAAATCAGTTGCCGACTAGTTTATTGAAAACAAAATTTCATATATTAGGGTTTATGGCTGTTCCATTCCCCCACATGCACTCCCGAAATTCTTACCAGACAGATTGGTATGCAGAGAAATAGCTCATCAGTTAGCCAAGGGTGGTATTGGGTTGGAATTAAAAGCACTTCAGAAAAAGACATGGCCATCTTTCCCTGTTCATGTCAGGAAATTTACTTTATCAAATTTGGGCCATTCTAAGGTAGAGGCCGAGTCACTGGAAGAAGTGAAGCTAGTTAATATTGAGCACAGAAAACACGACCCCTACCAAATAATAAGTAGACATTACATACATTGTAATTTCAAAGCATATGAACATGAAGTTTATGTTTATGATGATATCTTTAAAGATGTTAAGTCTTATGCAGAAGTGTTGAACAGAGTCTAGGCCTTGCCACCTAACTCATGGGCTGGTTTTGCATCTTTTCAAAATCATAGGTGAAGCTGTCTGCCTAAGATTTTACAGGGTGAAATTTCGACCCCATTGCCAGAACAGGGAGAAACCCCTCCCGGGTTTGAATCTAATACTCAAGGTAAACCAGATGACAAAGGTAAGTCAAAGGATATTGAGATACCTTCCCAAGACGCGAAAGGTTCTCAAACAAAAGAATCGGGAATGGATAAAGGAAAAGAACCAGAAAAAATTCCAGAAAAGATTGGAGGAACTGCTTCAAAAGAACTTGGCAGTCCTATCACCTCTTTAACCCCATTACAGTCGACTTTCGGAACTCCCCATGAAGGAGTCTTATATGTCAGTGACTTAGAGCCGATTTCAAGAGATGAAATCCCCCCATCAGACTATTTTTTCAGCAAAAAGTGAAGCTCTGTCTTGAAACAAGAAATTCATCCTAGAGGAGAAGGATCGATTAAAAAGCATACAGTAATCATAGATGGAAAGAATCTCAAGGAGGGAGAGTTTGCTACAGAATTAGCAGGAACAATGGGTGCTATAGCATCAGCAAACATATATTCTGTAGGTAATTTAACAAATATGCTTGAACAGAAGGATCAGGAAATAATTCAGTTGCAAGATAGACTAAAGGAAAATGAAAGAAATATTGGTTGGGGAATACAGAAGGGTCTAGAACAAGCTAGACTTAAGGATATGCAAGAAATCCAAAAAATAAATAAAGACTTGGATGAGGCAAAACACTTAATACAGGTCACTCAAGAACAGATTCAAAAGCTAGGAGAAGAAAATAAAAATTTGCAAGACAAGATTGTTTCTATTGCTAACCAGGTAATTGAAATTGAAAATTTCACGACACAGGCATCAGAGATATATGTAAGAATAGAGGAGGAACAGCAGAAGGTGTTCTCAAATCTGGAAGTAATCCAGAATTATTTTTAGGAATCAAATAAATCTTTGGAAAATGTGTTTCAGAAAGAACAAGAGGCGAAAGCAGCAAGGACTACTTTTCAGAAAGCAGTGGCTTCCTCATTAAAAGAAGAAATTGGAAAGACTCGGAAATTATCTATTTCTGAGCAAGTTAAAGGGGATATAATGATTAAAGTATGGGAATCAAAATTGGCTGAATATAAAAGAATCACAAGAGAAGTTAATGAGGATTGCCAAGCAATCTTTGATCTCTTTGAAAGGAATTCATTGAATATCGGAACAGAGGGTTGTTCTAGATTGTTAGGTGAAATCAATATTGTCAAGCACCAGCTGAACGTAAGAGAAGAGATGGAGGAAAAGAAAGCAGAGATTTCAAATATCAAATTAATCAACATCACAGAGATCAACAAGTGGATGGTGACCTCAAGTTTAAGGTTGAAAACTGTTAAATTCACAGAAGGAATGATAGAGAGTCGGTTTCCCGAATTACAGAGAAGATTTTTTTCATTTGAAGCAAACGAAATACCCGAGGCTCCCAGGATCTTAGTAAACTTTTTGGGAAAATGTGTTCAGTGCGTTGAAGCAGAAAAAGAAAGTTCGCCAACGCAAACTTAAAACTTTTTTAAATGTTTTTATTTATTAGAATTTTGAAAGAAATTGTAAACAGTTGACATTATTTATATGTAACCGTAATATTAGGGAGTTGGTTAGTCACCAACGAAAAACTTTGATGAAAATTTATAAATATAGTTTCGAAAGGCTGAGAAAGGGCTTCAAAAATTTTGGAGAGAGTCATTTTTGTAATATCAGTTTTGAAATACATCAGAATATAAATCGCAAACGAGATTATGGATCCTGCAATTTTGTAACTATGTGTCTTCTCCCTATTTATCATACTCTGTTGAATTTTTCCTTTTAATGTTATATCTAACAAGTAAATCAATTTGAAGCTATATACCTCATTGATTTATATTTCAGATTGGTTTGGATGTCAAATGATTTACAGTTTTTCCTCTGAAATCGCTTTTAGTAATTTCAAGACCTGTGAAGCTTTTGTTCCTTAATACTTAACCCTTGTTAGAAACCTCGTCTCTTCTTTCATTATTGTCTATTGAAATATAAGATTCTTTCTTGATTAAAGCCTTGTATTTCTCTGTAGTGTTTATTTGTTGTTTACAATTCTCGAAATTGTTACAAAACCAAGAAACGGCCTTGAATGTGTTTACATTACTGTTTTAGATTTTAAAATTATTTTCCTTGATCTCATCTCTGGAAATTTGAAGTAACAAACAGATTAAATCCATTTATAAACAACAAAAGTTTTATCATCCATGGCTGTCCCTAGTAGCAGACAACCTAACGTAGAACCAGGACTTCAGGATCAAACCAGCATTGCCCTAAATTTATTTAATACTATTTTACAAACAGCAAATAACCGGGTTGAGTTAAAAAGATCATGGGATGCTATTGAGCGAGACATTAGCATCCAAGAACAACAGGAAGCAAGACAGAGACAGTTGAGAAACTGAATCTGCTCTGATCTTTCTTTGATTCCTTAATTCCAAATCTTTTCTTTAAATCTTTTACGGATGCCTTGATGGTATGTTTTATAGCCTTAAAACATAAACTCAGGAACAACATCTTTTTGGCGTCGCTGCCGAGGAACGAAGAAACGAATATTTTCCCTGGGAAGAACGACATTGACATTTTCTGTTGTTGTTAGTGAACAAGAACATAAAACTTTCTAAGGCTAAATTATTTTTTCACTTGGCGACTCCACACTAAATAAACTGGCTAGTAGCCACAAGAACACCAGAAAAAACCCGGATAGTAAACAGACCTCGCCAGTCTTTGATCCGGAAAAAATTTTAAAATCACGAAAATCACTTGAACAAATCATTTTATCTACTTATCCTATAGATCAACCTAACTTTACACAATCAAACTCATCGGAAACTTTTGAAAGATCACTTTCACTTCCCCCCTCTTTTGATACTTTCTCATTTCCTGAAGTTTCTTCTCCAAATTTCTGAGAATCTTCTCCCCATACTGTCCAAACTTCAGTCCCAAATCTAACCATGGCGACACAAGGAGGAGCTGGAGGTGGTGCTCCTGGAGGTGGTCAAGTACCGCTTCCCGGGATTTTTGCTAAAGTGGCTGCTAGATATGCTCCCCTCGTTCTTCCTGTTCCTCTTCATGATCTCCCTAAGAATTATATGAAAAGCCTTACGAAATTTGCAGGGGAGGGTGATTTAACTGCCCAAGAACATATAAACTTTTTCAATCAATTTGTAGATATACTCGGAATAGAACATGAAGATGTTTATTCTAGATTACTTGTTAAAACTTTTGAGGGACAGGTGAGGACTTGGTTCCGATCCTTACCAGCTGGATCATTAAGATCCTATAAAGAACTTGAAACTGCATTTGTCAGACAATGGGGAGAGAGGAAGGATCACCTCTACTATTTAACTGAATTCGGAGCCCTCGGAAAGAAAAACTCTGAGTCAGTTCTAGAATTCACACAGATGTTCAATAAATTATACAATAAAATTCCAGTTGAAGTTAAACCTTCACAACCTGCAGCAAAAGTGACTTTTGCTGGCGCTTTCGATCTGATTTTGCTTTATTGTTGAGAGAAAGAAGATCAATAGATCTTTCTAAAATGCAGGATGATGCGCTTGAGATTGAATCTAATATGATGGCTTCTGGAAAACTTAAAGCAAAGACTGAAACTGGAAGCAAAGAAAATAAAAAATTTAAAGAGCAAGGTGGACCTTCAGGGTCAAGAAAATCTTCTGGAGATAGAATAGAAGAGATGGATAGGGTCATTCGAGAACTTTCAAACAAGATCTCAAAAATGGAACTAGAAAAATCGAAACGAGATAATTTCCCCAGAAAAGATTTTCAAAAAAATCCTAAACCTCAGGGACTACATAAAATGATGAAAAATGAAGATCAAAAAATTCAAACACCCTTTAAAAGTGAAAATTATATTGGAGAGGAAGATTTAGGAGATTTTGAAGAAATAGATAAAGATATTAGTAATCTTGCTGATGATAATAAATCCCCTTATTTATCTAGACAGGATTATGAAGCATCTTTGATTAAATAAAGTACACCGAAAGAACAGGTTAGCAATAATATGTCTGATGATTTCACATATCAAAATGTTGCAGATGATATTATTGTTGAATTACAAGGAAAATATAATTTGAGATCAAGAAATAAAAATCTCCCAAATGTTTCGACAAAAAAGATTTTGTCGAGAAATGAAACCGATGAGATAACTCCAAAAGTTGTAAATAAACAGTCTACAAAAAGAAATACAGCTGATACCCACCCTGTACAGTTAGAACCAGTAGGAACACTCCCTGTGAAATCTCAAACTCCTATAAAAAAAAACAAGGTTACATCTCAACGTAAAACCGAGAAGAAAGGTATGGAAGCCCCGAACATTGAAAATGACAAAGCTCTAGGAAACTTCAATTTAGAAAACGAAATAAGTAAAATCAAAATTCCTATTCCCCTTGTTGAGTTAGCAAAAAATCCTGTATACAGAAAACAAATCGCCAAAATGATTAATTTTTCTGAAAATGAAAGTCAGGCCAACGCTATTAACTTAGAAGATGACAAACCTATCCTAGTTTTCGGTCCACACGTCGAAGGCGCAAAAGATACAGTGGCTCCTTTTTATATTACACTGACCCTTTTTGACCACCTTTTACATAACTGTATGTTGGATTCTGGAGCTTCCCATAATGTTATGCCAAAGGCAATAATGGAAAAACTTGGTCTCGAAATCACAAGACCCTATGGTGATTTATATTATTTTGATTCAAGGAAATTAAAATGCATAGGTATGATTAAAGACCTAGTGGTAGGTTTGGCTCAAATACCTGCTAAAAGTATCCTTATGGATGTAGTAGTCGCTGATATTCCCCCAAAATATGGAATGCTATTATCTAGATCATGGGGAGCCAAGCTTGGAGGATCTCTCCAGCTAGATATTACATATGCTACAATCCCCGTTTTCGGAGGCCAATTTACTCGCCTTTGCAGGGAGACTAGGTTGGCATTTACTGTAAGTGACCCAAATAACCCTAACAATCATCCAGTTTATATTGTTGACCAAGATTTAGGAAATTGTATATTATCTTTAGATGATGATTTTGAAGTAGATGTAGGTGACAAATGTATTGAAGAAAAAATTGAGAAAAAGAGAAATAGAGAAAAACATATATAATACTGGTATATGGAAAATGTATTTTGATGGTGCTTCCTCCTATCTTAGAGCTGAGGCTGGAACACTTATTATCGCTCCCGATGATCAATTTGTTATTCCTTTTTCATATAGGCTCCAGTGGTATATAGATTGTACAAATAGTGTATGTGAATATGAAGCTCTAGTGCTCGGATTAGAAGCTGCTAGAAGGATGAAAATTAATAAACTTGAAGTCTTTGGTGACGCTGAATTAATTATAAAACAAGTGAATCGGCAATATCAAGCTAAGCATCCTAGATTATGGTCTTATAGAAATTGTGTCTGGGATTTAATTGAGAACTTCTTCACCTTTGTGAATTTTCATTTCGTCCCAAGAGCCGAGAATCAACAGGCTGATGCTTTAGCCAAATCTGCATCAACTTTTACACCCCCGACTGCTTTTAATTTAAAATATCATATACAAATGAGACATCGCTCTTCAATACCAAATAATATACAACATTGGCAGGTTTTTGAAGACGATGAGCAACTTCAAAAGTTTCTTGAATCATTAGATGAATTTGCAAAAACGCATACCGATCAGGAGAATCAAAATGATCCTATATGGATCATGCAAGAAGGGGAGGATTTTAAAGAATTTAATGATAAAATTGCAAACCACCGAATGCTTGTTCTCAAGAACAACCAAATCCCGAAAGGTCTAATCTCTTTGGAAAGAATTTTTAATAAAGATGACATCCCTTCTAAAACTACTCTACAACCTCAACCAGAGGAGGTTGAAGATTGTAACATAGGAACCAAAGATAACCCTAGAATGGTTAAATTATCTAAATATTTATCAATAGAAAATAAAAATAAATACACAGAGTTGTTAAGAAAATATAAAGATGTGTCCGCATGGTCATACGAAGATTTGAAAACATATGACACTTCTGTGATAGAACATAAAATACCACTTAAACCAGGTGTCAAACCTTTCAAACAAAAACTCCGACAATTTAACCCTATTTTGTTACTTGTTATTGAACGAGAAGTTAAAAAACTTCTTGACGCTAAGATAATTGTACCCCTAAGATATTCTGATTGGGTTGCTAATCTGGTCCCAGTTAGAAAGAAAAATGGGGAAATCAGATTATGTGTAGATTTCAAGAATCTTAATAAATCTTCTCTTAAAGATAATTATCCTCTACCTAAAATGGACCATGTTCTTGAAAAAGTAGTAAGGGCTAATAGAATGTCTATGATTGATGGATTTTCAGGTTATAATCAAATTTCCGTCAGTGAGCTTGACAAAGAAAAAATTGCATTTACCACTCCTTGGGGCACGTTTATGTATGATAAAATGTCGTTTGGACTAATGAATGCAGGAGCTACTTTTCAACGTGCAATGGATATTTCTTTCGTCGGCGAACGGGATAAGTTTGTAGTCATCTATTTGGATGATCTTACTATTTTTTCAAAATCGGATGAAGACCACTGGATTCATCTAAAACAAACATTTGAAAAATGCCGCAGGTTTGGTCTATCCTTAAATCCTAAAAAGTCTCATTTCGCTATGCAGGAAGGCAAGTTGTCGGGTCATATAGTATCCCGAGATGGAATCGGAATTGATCCTAAAAGAGTAGAGGCTATAGATACAATAGCTATTCCTAGGAATGTTAAAGAAATTCAATCATTTTTAGGAAAAATAAATTTCTTGAGAAGATTTATTCCTAACTTCGCTGAAATTGTTAAATTGATTACAGATATGCTCAGAAAAAACAGCGAAGTAAAATGGACAGCATAAGCTAAGGCATCATTTGCCCATATTAAGAAGGTCATAAGCGAGGCACCAGTACTAGCGAGCCCAGATTATCTTAAAGATTTTCTCATATTTTCATTTGCCTCTGAACACACGCTTGTTGTTGTACTCCTTCAGAAGAACGAAGAAGGTTTCGAACAATCGATAGCCTCTTTAGTAAAAGCCTCCAAGATGCTGAACATAAATACAATATAATGGAAAAGCAAGCTTATGCTATGGTAAAAGCATTGAAAGCTTTCAGAACTTATGTGTTACATTCTAAAGTGATTGCATATGTACCCACTAGTGATGTAAAAGATATCTTGGTTCAAGCAGATAGTGATGGTAAAAGAGGAAGATGGCTTGCAAAAATTCAAGAGTTCGACTTGGAGGTTAAACCGACCAAATTGGTAAAATGACAGGGTTTAGCTAAACTTTTAGCTGAATCCAATTTCAGGGCTCTTGGGATAAACAGTGCTCAAGAGGAATTTGGATGGATAGACGTGAATGAACTTGATGACCAAATAGTCGAAAACAGGATCGGGGAGAAATTCGCATCATCGAATTGGTACAAGGACATAGTAACATACTTATTAACTTTGAAATGTCCAGCTGACTTGTCTCCATCCAAAGCTAGAACGTTGAAGCTGCATGCAGTTAAATACTGTATTTCCGAAAAACGATTATACTGGAAAGACCCGCTTGGTTTCCTCTTAGTCTTTCTAGTCAAATCAGAAACAGAGGAAGTTATAAGTCAATTTCATGAAGAAGTCTGTGGAGGGCACCATGCTTGGAGAGCTACGGAATATAAAATTCTGAGGGCTGGTTATTACTGGCCTAAACTTTTCCCAGATGTAAATGCTAAGGTAAGAGCTTGCATCCCTTGCCAATTTTTTATAGGAAAACATAAGCTACCAGCGATGTCATAGTCCCAGTCAAGACAGAAGCTCATTTTCAGCAATGGGGACTTGACTTCATAGGGGAGATAAATCCTCATTCAAGTGCCCAACATAGATGGATTCTGACCGCTACTGATTATTTCACCAAATGGGTGGAAGCTATCCCAACAAGGAAGGCCACTGATTCAGTAGTTATAGACTTTTTAAAAGAAAACATCTTGTCTAGGTTCGGTTGTCCTAGAAAGATAGTCACAGACAATGCGCAGGCTTTTAAGTCTATGGCAATGGTCAGTTTTTGCCAGAAATATAATATTGTGTTGAGACATACCACAACATACTACCCGTAGGGAAATGGTCTGGCAGAATCTTCTAACAAGAGCTTGATCAGTATAATCAAGAAAGTCTTAAATGGAAATAAAAAATCTTGGCATTTACTTTTAAAATATGCTCTATGGGCAAATCGGATAGGCACAAAAAAGTCTATCGGTACTTCTCCCTTTCAAATGGTATATGGAACTGATGTAGTGTTGTCCATAAACCTAGCACTTCCTGCGATGAAACTATGGCAAAACGAGAAGGAAGAACCAAACCCTCTCACAAGAAGGATAAACCAGCTGATTGAAGTTCAGCAGCACAGGGATGTAGTAGATGAAAAGTTGCAGAAGTACCAGGATGATATGAAGATATTATTTGATCGTAAAGCCAAGGACAGGAACTTTCCCCCAGAAGATCTGGTTTTGAGGTGGGATGCTCGAAAAGAAGATTCAAGAAAAAACGGTAAATTCGATCATATTTGGTATGGACCATTTAAGGTAGCATCTTCTGAAGGAAAAAATTCATTTCTACTTGAAAATTTGGATGGTAAGATCTTGAATGCCCCTGTAAATGGGCGTTTTTTAAAGCATTATATAAAGTAATTAATTCACAGAAAATTTCATTGTATATACCATTTTTGTTTTTCATTTTTAGAAAAAACCATTTTCATTTTGTAAATAAATTAAAATAAAATAAAAATTAGTTAAGTTTTACTTCCAAAAAAAAAAAAAAAAATATTAAAAGTCCAAAGAGTTATTTTTGAAATTATGACCTAGGTTTTCTGACTTACATATTGTTGAAAATCTCCTTTTATACCCTAGATACTATCTTTCACGTTTTCGGACTTTTGTATCAGAGTAAGAGAGATTATGTATTAACCTTGAAAATCAACAAATGATTAAATTCAGTAAGGTTAGTTTTCATATTTCTTATTCTCTAACTAAAACTGGTTATGTTTGAGTTGATTTTGACTATCTTAAGTTTCTTAACAGTTTGTTTGAGGTTTTAAGCTTTCTCAAAAGAAAACCCCTGAAAATGATTTTTCCCTTTTTCTCTACAAACTGAGGGGTTTTGAAAGTTGAGAAAAATTGGTCTAGAATAATCAAAACAAGTTGACAAACCTTTATTATAATTTTTTACACAGATAACCACTCCTGATATATTAAGTATCACTAATTGCCCTCGCTTCGTATGCACAAGCTAACTATAAGACATATGGTGAAAGGAAATTCATATTTGATTGCCCCCATCTAGTCCCACAGACGATGAAAGGAAATTCATTTAAATGATTTCCCTCGTCTAAATATAAAAGAAACAGATAACTTCACCGGGGCACTGAACAGGCCTGCTGGCAGTGAAGCAATATCTGAGCATAAAATTAACACTCGAAGCGGTGAAAGGAAATTCAGTAAAAAGGGACAGATAACTTCACCAGGGTACTGAATAGGCCCGTTGGCAGTGAAGCAATATCTGAGGTGTCTGTAAGTTTGTCATACTTATCTATAACTCTATTCTAGTTATCAATTTTCAAAATTGGGTACTCATCTGAAGTCAAAATAGAGCTCCCTAATTAAAAATTAAAAATTTTTATTTTCGATTGATGCAAGCTGAAATTTACAAATCTGTTGAGTTTCCTAAGATTGTTTTAATCATCTTAATATTAACTTAAATTTAGAATGAGAAAGAGAATATTATGAAGAAGACTACAACTAAGTTTAAAGCAAATAAAAAGTTTTGAAAAGGTTTTCACAGGTTTTATAAAATCTTTTTTTCTCTCTTCTTTAACAGTTTATCAGTGATAAACCTTTTACACCATTTACCCAATGAAGGCACTGAGTCTACATGTTCTCCTCGTCCCGCAGGGAGACGAGGTCCCCAGTTGGAGCCTATGTTGAAACAAAGCTTAAATTTTTAATCCTTAAGGCCTAGATTTTTTATTTTTTGTGTTTTTTGGGTTTCGGCTCTCTTAAAATAAGAATTTCGTCATGTACAAATTCGCGACGCCTTTTATTATTTATTTTTGAATAAATATGGGGAAAAGTTTACAAAATATAAGTTTTTCAAACGCTCTTTGAAATTATTCAAAAGGAGTATAATTTTAAATTCGCGAGTTTTTTCATTTAAACGTTAAAAAAATCGGGTTTCGGGGTTTTCCGTATACAAACGATTGATGCAAATTAAATCACGAAACCCGATCTCTGATTTTCCGATGCATTTAAATCTTAAGTAAAAGCATGAATTAATCTAATCTCTTCTAAAAATGATTAAGGGTTAAATAATTACATCGTGATTTCGGGATTCGCGGCTCTATAAGAAGCGCGTTTCTTGTCATCATATTTCCCGAAATCCCGATCGCCCAAATCTCGACTCATAATTCACGATAAAACTAAACTAATTATGTTTTGATCTTAATCTTGATTACTTAGTTAATTAAGATAAGTTAATCATGATTAAAAGAAACGCGCCATCGCATTTTCGATATTTTGAGATTCGCAATTCCGTGAGAGCACGTCTCATGTCGTTAGGTTTCCCGAAATCCTGATTTCCGGATTTCCAATTAACAAAATCCCGAGAGGGTCTAATCTCGATTAATTAACATTCTAAAAACGTTTAAGTCTTAAATAAAACATCGCTATTTCGCGATTTCAGCAATCGGGTTTCTTAAATGACATACCTTTCGACATCACGACTTCCGAAACCCCGAAAAGAGATGTTTTCATATTTAATCCATAATTAACACTAATAAATCCTCTTTTTAAACAGGTTTAAAGTTAATCTTTCTTTGATTGTTCATTAATGCATCGTTTTCTGATTAAGTAAGTTTCTCTTTTTATTTTGAAAATGCCGAGAAAGCCTAAGTACGGACATTAAATGCATATCTTCGAAAATATCTTTCGCATTAAGAGCTTTAACTTCGTAACAAATGTACAAATCTCATTATTTTTATGATATATTTGAAGTAAATGTTCGAAAACGTCTGTATTTTCATTCTAAAGATGAGCTTATTCATCCACTCTCTGTGTCAGGTTCTCAAGTCAAACGTAGAGCTATGGCACCTAAAAAAGCACTAAAGAAAAACGAAGAACCACAAGAAGGTGATATTATCTCTGATACTACTCCACACGCCATACACTCCATCAAATCATGGACTGGAATTACCGAATTGCTTGAGGAGGAGCTAAAGTATGTTGACCCTGATTCCGAAAATCATCTACGGGACATTGCTGAGTTTGAGCTTCATAAGGCCGCTGCGCATCCGAGGCTGGTGGCATATACTGAAATGGTCGGCTGGGCTCTGGACAAGGTTGATATCCCGACGAGGAGCATTCAGAATGAACAAAGAGCTATCGTCGGCTCATTCAGCCTGAGCACATTCAAGTAATGTATAAACTCTTGCTGAATTATAAACACACCTTTAATGCTGAATTTATAGCCGAGTTTCAAAGAAAAGAATGCATTGAGGTGGACCAGACATACCCCGACATGATTAAAGGATGGGCGATATCTGAAGCAAAGTTTAGGGCTGATTCTCATGGGATTTATGCTACAGCTTCTTTAAACAAATATATGGTGTATGTAGCCATGATGTTATGCAGACTTTTCGGGAGAAAAGATCCCTGTCACTTTCATGCAGACTGGGTACCCTTCTTAGAGGAAGTTTCAGAAGGACGTAGTTTTAATTGGCATAAAATTTTATCGGATAACCTGACACAAGAAATTTCAAATTACAAAGCAGCCAAGTCAAAGGGACAACCAGTGTCTTTTTATATGTCTGCATATATTATGGATGCCATCTATTTTATGACCCCATTTCCATTAATGAATTGGAGTTGGAGTCTTTCCTGCCCAGAGCCTGTTCATAAATACCACTCAGCCCTCTGGGAAGAAAACGCTAAAAGCGTTTTTTATGATATTTGTCATTTTGTCATTATCCCTCTGCACAAATTATTTTTTGGAGGTGAGCCCCTCGCATGTCCGACGTAGTCATAGAAAGCCTTGAATCAGTCGTTGACTGGTTTATTGAAGAAAATTTTTCATATATTAGGGTTTATGGTTGTTCCATTCCCCCACATGCACTCCCGAAATTCTTACCAGACAGATTGGTATGCAGAGAAATAGCTCATCAGTTAGCCAAGGGTGGTATTGGGTTGGAATTAAAAGAACTTCAGAAAAAGACATGGCCATCTTTCCCTGTTCATGTCAGGAAATTTACTTTATCAAATTTAGGCCATTCTAAGGTAGAGGCCGAGTCACTGGAAGAAGTGAAGCTAGTTAATATTGAGCACAGAAAACACGACCCCTACCAAATAATAAGTAGACATTACATACATTGTAATTTCAAAGCATATGAACATGAAGTTTATGTTTATGATGATATCTTTAAAGATGTTAAGTCTTATGCAGAAGTGTTGAACAGAGTCCAGGCCTTGCCACCTGACTCACAGGCTGGTTTTGCATCTTTTCAAAATCATAGGTGAAGTTGTCTGCCTAAGATTTTACAGGGTGAAATTTCGACCCCATTGCCAGAATAGGGAGAAACCCCTCCCGGGTTTGAAACTAATACTCAGGGTAAACCAGATGACAAAGGTAAGTCAAAGGATATTGAGATACCTTACCAATACGCGGAAGGTTCTCAAACAAAAAAATAGGGAATGGATAAAGGAAAAGAACCAGAAACAATTGCAGAAAAGATTGGAGGAACTGCTTCAAAAGAACTTGGCAATCCTATCACCTCTTTAACCCCATTACAGTCGACTTTTGGAACTCCCCATGAAGGATTCTTATATGTCAGTGACTTAGAGCCGATTTCAAGAGATGAAATCCCCCCATCAGACTATTTTTTCGGCAAAAAGCGAAGAACTGTCTTGAAACAGGAAATTCATCCTAGAGGAGAAGGATCGATTAAAAAGCATAGAGTAATCATAGATGGAAAGAAGCTCAAGGAGGGAGAGCTTGCTACAGAATTAGCAAGAACAATGGGTGCTATAGCATCAGCAAACATGTATTCTGTAGGTAATTTAACAAATATGCTTGAACAGAAGGATCAGGAAATAATCCAGTTGCAAGACAGGCTGAAGGAAAATGAAAGAAATATTGGTTGGGGAATACAGAAGGGTCTAGAACAAGCTAGACTTAAGGATATGCAAGAAATCCAAAAATTAAATAAAGACTTGGATGAGGCAAAACACTTAATACAGGTCACTCAAGAACAGATTCAAAAGCTAGGAGAAGAAAATAAAAATTTGCAAGACAAGATTGTTTCTATTGCTAACCAGGTAATTGAAATTGAAAATTTCAGGACACAGAAATCAGAGATATATGTAAGAATAGAGGAGGAACAGCAGAAGGTGTTCTCGAATCTAGAAGTAATCCAGAATTATTTTCAGGAATCAAATAAATATTTGGAAGATGTGTTTCAGAAAGAACGGGAGGCGAAAGCAGCAAAGACTACTTTTCATAAAGCAGTGGCTTCCTCATTAAAAAAAGAAATTGGAAAGACTCAGAAATTATCTATTTCTGAACAAGTTAAAGGGGATATAATGATTAAAGTATGGGAATCAAAATTGGCTGAATATAAAAGAATCACAAGAGAAGTTAATGAGTATTGCCAAGCAATCTTTGATCTCTTTCAAAGGAATTCATTGAATATCGGAACAGAGGGTTGTTCTGGATTCTTAGGTGAAATCAATATTGCCAAGCACCAGCTGAACGTAAGAGAAGAGCTGAAGGAAAAGAAAGCGGAGATTTCAAATATCAAATTAATCAACATCACAGAGATCAACAAGTGGATGGTGACTTCAACTTTAAGGTTGAAAACTGTTAAATTCACAGAATGAATGATAGAGAGTCGGTTGCCCGAATTACAGAGAAGATTTTTTTCATTTGAAGCAAACGAAATACCCGAGGCTCCCAGGATCTTAGTAAACTTTTTGGGAAAATGTGTTCAATGCGTTGAAACAGAAAAAGAAAGTTCGTCAACGCAAACTTAAAACTTTTTTAAATGTTTTTATTTATTAGAATTTTGAAAGAAATTGTAAACGGTTGACATTATTTATATGTAACCGTAATATTAGGGAGTTGGTTAATCACCAACGAAAAACTTTGATGAAAATGTATAAATATAGTTTCGAAAGGCTGAGAAAGGGCTTCAGAAATTTTGGAGAGAGCCATTTTTGTAATATCAATTTTGAAATACATCAGAATATAAATCGCAAACGAGATTCTGGATCCTGCAATTTTGTAACGGTGTCTTCTACCTGTTTATCATACTCTATTGAATTTTTTCTTTTAATGTTATATCTAACAACTAAATCAATGTGAAGCTATATACCTCATTGATTTATATTTCAGATTGGTTTGGATGTCAAATGATTTACAGTTTTTCCTCTGAAATCGCTTTTAGTAATTTCAAGACCTATGAAGCTTTTGTTCCTTAATACTTAACCCTTGTTAGAAACCTCGTCTCTTCTTTCATTATTGTCTATTGAAATATAAGATTCTTTCTTGATTAAAGCCTTGTATTTCTCTGTAGTGTTTATTTGTTGTTTACAATTCTCGAAATTGTTACAAAACCAGGAAACGGCCTTGAATGTATTTACATTACTGTTTTAGATTTTAAAATTGTTTTCCTTGATCTCATCTCTAGAAATCTGAAGTAACAAACAGATTAAATCCATTTATAAACAACAAAAGTTTTATCATCCATGACTGTCCCTAGTAGCAGACAATCTAACGTAGAACCAGGACTTCAGGATCAAACCAGCATTGCCCTAAGTTTATTTAATACTATTTTACAAACAGTAAATAACCGGGTTGAGTTAGAAAGATCATGGGCTGCTATTGAGTGAGACATTAGCATCCAAGAACAACAGGAAGCAAGACAGAGACAGTTGAAAAACTGAATCTGCTCTGATCTTTCTTTGATTCCTTAATTCCAAATATTTTCTTTAAATCTTTTACGGATGCCTTGACGGTATGTTTTATAGCCTTAAAACATAAACTCGATAACAACAAGGTCCATGAGCATTCTCTCCATGTGAGAAATATTTTATTGAAGAGACGAGTTGTCAAGCCCATGAGAATTCTCTCCAGGTGAGAATTTGTTGAGAATTGTTCCCTGGTGCATTGGGCATTAGTTACAGGGCTCTGAGACTTCTTGTATGGTTTGTTGTTGAAGCCCTGGAAGGGAAGTGGGGCAGTCGAAGGACTGTTGAGAAGAGAAGGGGCACACTTCTTGGGGTGGGATAAGCATGTGGGGAATGAGGGATTGTAAGCTAGTTGCAGCAGTTGTCACCTTGGACCAAGTCTTTTGTTGAATATCAAACCATAGCTTGGTTATAGGGACCCTTTTTCCTGTGGATTTTAATCCCCAACTCGGGGGTGAGTTCTCATTGAAAGATTATGAGCAACAGAGTCTATGGTTGGGAGGAACATCTGATTCCTGCACGCAATTGGTAACTTTCATAAAAGATAAGTTCCCTTCACAAACTTGTTTAATTATTATGTGTTCTAATGGTCATATTTTTAATGTCTTTCTGTATGAAATTGCATCTAAATGTTGTAGTTAATTATGTGTAATGTTATGAAATTGCATCTGAATGTTGTGGTTAATTATGTGTAATGTTACTGCATGTGTGTGTGTGTTTCTTTTTCTGTATGTTGCAACATATGTGGGCATAACAATTATAAGTGTTTCATGTTAGCTAAATGTATGGTTAATTTGTATACTCTTGTTGCACATGAGAAGTATGACAGTTGTTAAGTATTCATGTTAAGTTAAACTTTGTGGTGTGGTTAGAAGATATCAAGGCAAGGTATGAATCATCAAGCTCGCAATGAAGTAATCTGTGTGCACAAAGGTGGTAGAATATGCATGCAGCATCGGATTGATTGGGTGCAGCAGTATTATGTGTGCAGAACGTTTGCGTGCACAGCAATATATATGTGTTCTAAAGGGCTAAGCGCGCAATGGATTTGTGATATTTATTCCGCTACTATAATTGTATTAAAAGAAGTATACTCGTAGAGTGAGACTCAACTTGAGTCTGGGTGCAATACCTTGAGGTTGTGCACAGTTATCTCGGGTTTACTTGTAACAAAGAGTTTTGTAAGTAGTATCCACGCACTAGGAATTTTGAAGTAGCATTGTCCAGTAGTGAGCTTGGGTTGCTACAAAGAATATCCTAGCGACAGAAGTTGAGATTGTGTGACATGGCACAACCTAGGTGGCTGGAGATGTTACAAGGCACATACTGTTGATTAAGGTTGGTTGTCATTGATGTCAACCCTTGAAGAAAGACCCGTAGCACAAAGTTTTGGGTAATGGACCCAATAGTGTTTGAT
>JASDQU011402187.1:12577-26444 GCA_032191745.1 Picea mariana
ATAATCTAGTATCCAAAGAGATGGTGGAAAAGATGGAATTGGAGATAGTTGCACATCCAAGCCCATATAAAGTTTCATGGTTACAAAAAGGACATTAGGTAACAGTCACTAAACAATGTTTAGTTGAATTTAAGATATGGGGTTATAGAGATGAGATATTATGTGATGTCATTCCTATGGATGCCTGTCACTTTTTGTTGGGGAGACCATGGCAATATGACAGAAATGTTGTTCATGACGGAAGATACCTTGGAAAAGAATGGTAGGACGCATATGTTGCTTCCAATTGAAGACAAGAAGGTGAAAGAAAAAGCAAGAAATACCATACTCCTCATGAGTGGGAAGGAACTTCTGGATGAATTCAAGAAATATCAAGAGTTGCAGTTTGTTGTGGTAAGAAAACCTAGAGTCATCTTGACCAGTACTTTGATAGATGATCCACTAGAGGAAATTCAGGAATTGTTGGAGAATTTCGCTGATATAGTGGTGGACGATTTACCTTGTTCGTTTTCACCCATCCAAAGCATAAGCCATCAAATTGACCTTATACCAGGAGTGAGTTTAACAAACAAAGAAGCGTACATATTGACACTGCAAGAGAATGAAGAGATTAAGAACAAGTTCCAAGATTTGATGGACAAGGGATTGGTTAGGGAAAGCTTGAGTCCATGCGTTGTGCCAACAGTGTTAAGTCCAAAGAAATATGGTGGATGGAGGATGTGTACAGAATCGAGGGATATAAACAAAATCACCATCAGGTATAGATTTCCTTTACCCAGGATGGATGACTTGATGGATTGCTTGAGTGGAGATAAGTTATTTTCAAAAATTGATTTCAAAAGTGGATATCATCAGATTAGAATGAGGGAAGGTGATGAATGGAAGACAACATTCAAGAGGAATGAAGGACTGTATGAATGGCTTGTCATGTCATTTGGCTTGACGAATGCACCAAGTAATTTTATGAGCTTGATGAACGAATTCTTGAAGGATTTCATTGGAAATTTTGTAATTGTGTATCTTTATGATATACTAATCTTCAATAAGACAAGGGAAGAATATTTGAGACATTTAATCCTAGTGATGAGAAGGTTGCATCAAGAGAAGTTGATGATAAATTTGAAGTCATCTTTCATGAAGAAAGAACTCGTTTATTTGGTTTTTGTAATCTCTTCGAATGAGTTGAACATGGATCTGGAGAAGGTAAAATCAACAAAGAATGGCCATCGCTGAGGAATATCTTTGAAGTCAGAAGCTTCCATGGACTAGCCATTTTTTTATAGGAAGTTCATTAGAATTTTTAGTGGGATTAGTGCACCAATGATGGATAGAATCAAGAAAAGACATAAATCTTTTCATTGGACAGAGGAAGCAGAGAAAAGTTTCAAGTTTTTGAAAGAGAAGATAACTAGATAACCAGTTCTTCCATATTTCAGTAAAACATTCCAAGTCAGATGTGATGCAAGAAGATTCATGGTTAGATAAGTATTAAGTCAAGACAATAGACCAATTGCATACTTCAGTGAGAAGTTGAACGAGACCAAGATGAAATATTCCACGTATGATAAAGAGTTTTATGCAATCATATAGGCGCTGAAGAAAGGGAGGCACTACTTGGTTCTGAAGGAGTTCATTTTGTATAGAGAAAATCATGCCTTATAGTTTATAACCAAACAGGAGAAATTGAACCAGAAACATGCAAAATGGGATGAATTTATGCAGAACTTTACTTTTGTTATAAATCACATTTTTGGAACTGCTAACAAGGTTGTTGATGCGTTGAGCAAGAAATGTTTGATTCTGCAGGAGTTTCATGTGAAGACCTTAGGTTTTGATAGCCTTAAGGATATGTACCAAGATGATTCAGATTTCAGGGACGCTTATGAAGCCAATGATAATATTGTTTTGAGAGATAGAATCCAACGGATTGATTACTTGATTCAGGATGGATTGTTATTCAAAGGAAAACCTTTATTCAGGATGGATTGTATCCTGAAGAGTTATATGAGAGAAAACCTTTTAAAGGAAAAACATAGTGGGGGATTGGATGGAAATTTTGGCCATGATAAAACATTGACACAATTGAATAGTTTATATTATTGGCTAGGGATGAGGACATATGTCAATAAATTTGTCAATAGATGTACAATTTGCTAGCACGTAAAGGGGAGAAGACAGAATACAGGGTTGTATCAACCATTGCTCATACCAGAGAGACCGTGGGATGCAGTAATCATGGATTTTGTGTTAGGACTTCCAAGGGCATAGAGAGGTTGTGATTCCATATTCGTGGTAGTCGACAGATTCTAAAAAATGGCATATTTTATTCCATGTCAGAAAACCACTGATGCAACACACATTACAAATCTGTTTTTCAGAGAAGTTGTTCGACTTCATGGGTTACCCTAGAGTATTGTTTCAGATAGGGATTCCAAATTTGTTGGTCATTTATGGAGGACACTATGGAAGAAGTTGGGGATGGATTTATCTTTTAGCTTAGGATATCACCCTCAGATGGATGGAATACTGAGGTAGTAAATTGAAGTATGGGAGACTTATTGAGGAGTTTAGTAGCTGAACATCATAGTCAGTGGGATCAAATTATGCCACAAGTGAAATTTCCATATAACGACTCACCTAACATGAGCACATGACAAAACCCATTCCAGATAATGTATGGAATGCATCTGAGAGGAGTATATAATTTGAGTGACTTAGAGCTGAGCGAGTTCAGAAGTGCTAGAGCAGAAGATTTTGCAGCAGAGATGTAGGAGCTCCACCGTAAGATTAAATAATGGTTACAGAATTCAAACCAGGAATACAAGCACAGAGAAGATCAACACAGAAGAGAGATTTGATTTGAAGTGGGAGATTTAGTTTTATCACACCTAAGAAATAAAGGTTCCCAAGGGGAACATACAATAAGATGAAGATGAAAACGATAGGGCCATGTAAGATTTTATGAAAAATTTGAGGCCAATGCTTATGAAATAGAATTGCCAGATGGGGTGGGCATATCACCCATATTAAATGTAGCATATATGTATCCTTACAAAACAGATGAATTAGGAGGAGAAGAAAATAAAAAAGAGATTCAGTGGGTTAAATAGATGACTATAGCTGAAAATCCATAGATGGAAAAGATCATTAACCAGAGAGTTAGCAAGAAGACCCAGAGGAAGACATATTTTGAGTATTTGGTAAAATGGAAAGGACACCCGATTGAGCATGCTAGTTGGGAAAGTGAAGCAAATATCCAGAAACGTGGACAGACGGTGCAGGAGCTCATGAAAATGAGTTCATGAATTTTTTAGCCAGAGGAGTATGATGCAGGAGAATCTCAAGCAAGAGCAACTGGAAGATAGTTGGATATGCACCAGAGCACATTTTGAAGACATTTTGAATTTGAAAGGGATGAAACATTAATGTAATATCTGGAAAATACATTTTTTCTTTTATGATTTGGAGATTGTAACGCAGATCTTGAGCGTTTTCTCTCATCTGTCGGTTGTGGCATTTAATGTAATAAATGTAAAGTAGTTGTAATATTTAATTCAATAAGATAGCTTAGAGTGTAGGAGGGAAAACTCGAGAAATATCCCTTGTATGTATTGTATTGTATCATCATCCTCATTGTAGTATTGTAATTTGGAAGCAGTAGAGAAAGAGAGAAGAGAAGAACGAAGATTGTAGAAGTTGTATAAGAAAATAGTTATTGCTATTGAATCCATGTACATAAGCACTTGAATTAATATAGGAATGCTTTGATCCAATTTCATGGTGTATCATGGATACTGTTTGCATACATTGAATGGTATGTTTATAGGTTTCTTAAATACTCTGTTATGCATTTGTTTCAATGATGTGTATGTATGATCATGATTTCATGTTGAATGTATGAAGTCCGTGAGAGGAAGAGTATGAGTTTCAATTGTTTCTCATCCCGAGAATTCTTGCAAGGAGTGCAGTGAAAGTTAGAAAGGAGTGCATTGACAAGGTTTTCAGTTTTATCTTAGAAAATCTCAGGAGAGATATCATTATTCTTATATTAACAAAAGTGAAAGTATAGCATAGAGTTGTGCAAGGTTGAAGTCTTAGACTTCTCCAACCCAAGCGAGTGGTTGAAGGATTTCTGTCACAAGGAGTGCACAAAGTTATGAGACATTGGATAATCAGTGATTATCGTGGAGGCCGCAAGGAGTGCATGCAATAATTCCTTAGAATACTTGAGGTTGCAACAAAGTATAAGTCCAGGAGGGATAGAGACTTTGAAGAGTTTGAAGGAAGGATGAGAGTTGAAGTCGCCTCGCCGAAGAGGGTTGACGCCAAGTTCTTTGGCAAGGAGTCATTAAGAAATTGAACGAGCAGTTGAAATTATCGGAGGGAGAATCAATGAAATGGCATGGGCCATTGGATCTAGTAGATCTGCGAAGAAATTAAGGTTGAGAGTCTTTTAACACTCACAAGCTTGGAAGGATTAGTAGCTGCCATATCTAGGCCAACGAGAACCGTTGATCTTGTGATTTTGAATTTCAACATTTTCGGAGTCAGAGTGTGGAGGAAGTAGTGATCCGGAGATCTCGGGCTACAAAATCCCGATACGCGAAACCCCAACAAAATATGGATTGTCATCTCGTGGGAGGTTCATGATCATTGATATGTAGAGAGGAAGTCGCGAGTTCAGAATTCAGGAAAAGAGAAAGAGTTGCATCGCAACTTCATAAGCCGTGAAATCCTGACGCTCTTAGAAGTAAAGCCCTGGGACTTGACTGGAGGTCACATAGTTGAGGCATAAGGGAGGAGCCAAAGACCCGTTATCCCTTTTCAGGGTTTCACAAAACGAAGGATTCAGGGGGACTTGTAATAGGAACCACGAAATTGTGAAATCTGAAATACCTTTTCGGGTTGAGTTTTTGGTCATGTCAGTGGTCACGTGGAAGAGGAGGTTCGCACTTAGTGCTTGTTCACATGGGCATAAATTCTAAAAGGAGATATGTGGATATATGTGTATGAAGTTTCTAGTGGGAACTAAAGGAGCTGCTTCGTCTTAGGGGAATTGATGATCCATAGATTGGGAGGTCAAGCAGACCTTGTTGAGGTAGGGGTGTTGCACCACAACTACTGAAAGTGAGGAAAATATGTACGTTTGGACCACAGTCGAAACGATTGATCAATTTTTGAAGAAGTAAATAGAGGTCAAGGAGAAGGTTGTGGTAGTGAAGGAAACATTTGAAAAATTCATTGTGCACTAGAAGCAGGCCTGAGTGGCTCGAGACAAGACATAGGTGAGTGTTGGGGGCATGTTGGATAGGCATTTTTGGTAAGTTTTGGGATATTCACTAGAATAAGTCAAAGAAAAAAAGGAAGTTATAATATGGACTAGAGAGCGTGATGGGAGTGGAATTTAAGGAGTCAAAGCGTGTGATAGGAGGAAGCATGATGTAGCGTCATGCAAAAGGCAGAAATTAGTTAGGATTTTGGGAGATGTTTTCCACTTTGTAATGGAATTAGCCCTATTTTTATGTATAAATGTGTAAAGGTTTTTTGGTATGTTGGAGAAATTTATATTTTCGGCACACTAGTTCAGTGGGAGTTAACTGACTAATTCTATTTTAGACTTTCTAATTTTATAACATCACTATTATGCATGCATTCCTAATTATAGGATGCCATTGCCTATATGAGTGAATATCACTCACTCATTTATTAGATCATAATATACAATGATTCTCATTCTTCATTATGTATCTCTCTTTATTTTATTGATAATATTTGTTTGTGTATGATTTAGCTAGGTCTCTTGTGCAGTTTCCATGAAACACTGACATGGTATTAGAGCCAAGCTGCTTGGAGCAACCCAGACAAGATAGATAAGAGAAAAAAAGAATTTGAGTAAAACTAGTTTCTGTAATCGTCTCAGCCTATCCCTATCGAAAGGTGCGACGATTGAAATCATTGCAACCTATCCCTATCGAAGGGTGCGACGGTCGCACTCAAACTTTCTTTTTCTAGGCATCGTCGCATCCTATACACATCCAAGTTGCAATGTCATCACATTGTGTTCTTCATCTGGGGTGTGAAAATTCATTTTTTCATAATCGTCGCACTGTGTCCTTCACTAGGGTGTGACGATTCAACATCGTTTCACCTTTTCCTTCTCTAGGGTGCAATGATTCAACGACTCTCTAGAAAATTGTGTTTCTGCAGTAAAATAGCCATATCTCGAAATCTACAATCTAGGTCGGGCTGAAATTCTGACCATAGAAGTATAACATAGGGATGCTTATGATCACCAAAAATATCCAAAACCAACATCATATTTTAGGAGATATAGTTGTTTTAGCATATCTATAGCTTCCATAGAATCGTCTATCATATCTTGGAATCCACGATCTGGGTTTTTAGGATCTTTTCATAATCAATAGCGAGGATGGAGACGATGAAACTTCTTCAATGAATTTTGGTGATAATAATCACACCGTACAACTATTTTGAATGGAATCTAAAGGCCGCATTCCAACTCAAAAGAAAAGGATTTTATAATTTGATGATGGAGACAGAAACAAAACCTACATCAATGCTTGAGAAGACCAGATGGGCGAACTGTAAGGATGAGGCCACAAGACTACTTCTTGAGTCAATATCCACTGATTTATGGTTTCATGTTTCTGCATGAAAGACTCCAAATGAGATATGGACCACCTTGGAAGGACTCTTAGGAAAGTAGGATGAGATGCGAGGTCATATGCTTGAGGTAGAGTTGAATACCTTAGACCCTAAAAGTTTTGATAATATATACGATTTTTTTACTAAATTTAAATCTTTGCTATTGATCTTGGGTGAATGTGGTATTGACAAGTCTACACAATAGAAACAAATTATTCTAACAATATTGGCCAAGCTAGGACCAGAATATGCTGTATATGTCTCCAATTTCCATTCTAACAGATGTATTTTTGGATCAAATTGAAAAATTCCTACGATGGCTTAGTTCATTGAGTCTCTCACACAAGAGAAGAAAAAACTCATACATATGGGCCTCATGAAATATACCAAAGAACATGCACTCAGTATGCATGATGGAAAAGGGTCATCCAATCAGAAATCGAAGAAGAAACAAAAGGAGTTATTACATCCAGAGTCAAAGAAGGAGGGATATGCCAAACCCTTCAAGGATTCTTTAGGTTCCAAGTATTCTTTAAATTCCAAAGGGAAGAATAAGAAGGGAAATAAGTGCACATATTTCAATAAACCGAATCATTAAGAATCCACATGCATGAAGAATAAGATCTATCTTATGACATAGGTACTTCAGAAGAATAACCTTGAAGACTTCATTCCTGAAGGAGCCAAGAAGAATAAGGAAGAAGACCATGTGCCTAAAAAAATTAATCATCATTCTCTGGTTGAAATTAATTCCTCATTTGATTCATGGATTATAGATTCTAGCACATCACATCATATGGAAACTAAAGAGGAAGTTTTAACTTCTTTGAGTTCATGCTCTCGAAATCCTATTCTCATGGGGGATGATTCTCCAATAGCAGTTGCAGGAGAGGGAAGAGTGGAAATTCCTAATGGAACTTTTTAGAATGTCTTACATGTTCAAAATATTTCTATAAATCTTCTCTCAGTTTATCAGATCACTCAAACATGTAAAAGGGTTGAATTTACATCATATTCAGTTACTGTACATGACATGCATGCCAGTTCTATCATTGCAGTTGGTGAGGTAGATCACAAATCACGGTTGTATAAGTTCACTAAGTTTACTAACTATGACTCCTCTTTTCTACTTACACATGATAATGATAGTAGTAGAGTATGGCATGAGAGATTTGGTCATTTAAACTTTAGGTACATGCAACAACTTTCCAAGCAAGGAATGGTCAAAGGCTTTCCAAACATTCACTTTTCTAAAGGGTTTTGCGAAGGATGCATTCTTGGAAATCATACTGAAGAGAATCTTGAAAAGGGTAAGGCAAGGAGAGCCTCCTCTTCCTCTGATCTTGTTCACAGTGATCTCATGGGTCCATTTCCACATTTGTCCATAAGAAAATTAAGGTATTTTCATACATTTATTGAGGATTACTCAAGCTATACTTGGGTTTATTTTCTCATACAAAAGTTTGAAGTTTTTGAGCATCTCAAAGACTTCAAATCTCTAGTAGAGACACAAACTGGGAATAAAATAAAGATCCTATGTACAAACAATGGAGGGGAGTATATCAACAAATATGTTTAGAATATTTTTCATGAAGCTGGTATCCAGTTGCAACACATAGTTCCATACACTCCATAACATAATGGATTTGTTGAAAGTAAGAACAAGTCTCTCAAGGAGATGACCAGTTGCATGTTACATGCAAAATCACTTCCTTCCAATCTTTGGGCTGAGGAACTTAAGTGTGATACTTACATACAAAATAGAGCACCCCACAAATTTGTCGAGGATAGGACACCTTTTGAGGCTTGGACAGGTGACAAACTAGATGTCACACACTTCCACATATTTGTATCTAGAGCATGGGCCCATATTCCTTCTAAAAAGAGGAAAGTCTTAGATCCACAAAGCATGCCTTGCTTCTTTGTCGGATATCCAGATTATGTGAAGGGATACAAATTGATTGCTCCCTCTACATATTGACTCATCATTGAGCACAATTTTCACGTTGAGGAGAGTCCTTTTCATGCACCTCTAGAGCAACATGAAGAGACTCTTGTGCTTCCATCAATTCCAAACATTAGAGATGATGATTCCACACACTCAGATGCTACATATTCAGACACAGATTTAGAGTATTTTGTACATGCATATGATCAAGAAGTAATACCAAATGAAGAGCTAGCATCGACGCTTCAATAAATTCCCAAGTGGGCATAGTCCACACTTCAAGCAGCAGAAAACCTTGTAGGGGATCCATTGGATTCGAGAAGGAATCGATCTCAACATGTGGAACCTTCTCATGTACCTTCAGCTTCTAAACCAACAATTCCCTTGCATTTCTATATGGTTCAATCTTCTGATCCACATACCTACAGTGAGGCTGTTGGAAATCCACTATGGGAAGCAACCATGGAGGAGGAGCATGACTCTCTCCTAGAGAAGACTTGGGATCTGGTTCCACTTCCACCAGGGAGGAAACTTTTCAGATGAAAATGGGTCTATAGGAGAAAGAGAGAAGCATATGGTTAGGTGAGAAGGTACAAGGGCATATTAGTTGCAAAAGGATTTCATCATATTCATGGGATAGATTATGATGAGACATTTTCTCTTGTAGAAAATATGGAATCCATTTTCTTGGATCTATCCATTGCAGCAACCAAAGGATGGGAAGTTCACTAGATGGATGTAAAGAACACTTTTCTTCATGGTGACTTTTTATAGGATATCTACATGGAGCAGCTGCAGGGGTTCATTTAGAAATCATCTTTAGTATGCAGACTGAAGAAGTCTCTCTATGGCCTCAAGAAGGAACCTAGAGCATGGTATGAAAAGATGGATTCTTACTTGCTTTCACATGATTTTGTTAGATGTAAATCGGATTCCAATGTTTACATGTTGAGGACTACCGACTTTGTGATGATTTTAGTACTCTATGTTGATGATCTTTTGATCACTGGTAGCTCTACTTCAACCATTTCTTTGGTCAAAGATATTTTTCATGATAGGTTCTCTATGACAGACATGGGTCCACTACACTTTTTTTTTGGTATTGAGATCAGTCAGGATACTTCCGACATCAAACTTTATTAGGATAAGTATGTCAGGGATCTTTTGGATAGATTCCACATGACATACTATAAGTCCGCACCTACACCCTTCTTATCTGGGATCAGACTTGAGGATGGAGGGGATACACCATTAGTGGACAACACTTTGTATCGACAATTGGTGGGGAGTCTTTTGTATCTTGCCTACACCCATCCAAATATCTCATATGCAGTAGAAGCAGGTTCCAGATACATGCAGAAACCCCATGGTATATTGTTGGAACAGGGGTAGACTGAGGGTTCAACCCTAAAAGCACACCAACAAGCCCTAACTACTGGCCCTTTCAGCAACACCTGCAAATAAGATGAAGTCTCACCCAAAGTAGTGATAGGGGGTTACAGGACATAGGTGTCTACAACCAGAGGAACTACAAAGTGGATCCGAGGCAACTCACACACATAGATCTAGTTATTATTTATCTTCCTTAAGCCTACTATGCAAACTATATCTCAGATCTAACACAATATTTCATTGACAATATATCATAGATTAGAATAACACAACATCAATCACACACAACAAAAAGATATGCGTGGTTCATCCTCTCCCTAGGGCTACGTCCACATAACTGCGCTTCATAATATATAAGATGAAAAAATATAGTTATATCTACACTCTTAGCTTGCAGATCTCTCTTTATTTCTCTTCTTCTCTCCCCTCCCTACGTACCCAACTGCAGGGTTGATCTTTGCACCCAACAAAAGATCTTACAACACAATACTTCTCTCTCAACAATAACAAAAATAACTCATCAGAACATAATTGAACCCATATCAGGTCCTCTTGACCTTTATTTATACATTACAATGACTCTCAGACAACCTTAGGCCAAAACATAGGTCTCAAAAACCTAAATACCAAAACCCTAGGTGTCTAAAACCCTAGGTCAACGTGACTCGCGTTTTCAGGGCTTCGCCTACCTGTCTTTCCTTCTGTCCAGCGAGGTTATTCAAATCATCCATTGTTGGATTTTTCCTCTTGCTGAGTTTTCCATGATCCATCTTCCTTTCTAGTCTTTCTTCCTTAATCTCCCCATCCATGACTTGCTTTCTCTTACTTTGCTCCGTCTTTTCTTCTCTTTTGGCCACTTTGACCCAATCCCAGTCTATGTGTTTTCCACGCAGTTTTCACTTTGCGATTCTTTCCTTAATATTCTCAACATTCCATAACCAAGGGGCAACAGGCCTACAACACTCACATGTGACTTGTCTCGAGGCACTTTAGGTCTGAACCTTCTATTTTTCTTCGTCTTCAGACTGTGTGGGGCAGCCTGTCTTGTTGCTCTGTCTCTCCCTTCCTTGTGCAGACTGTATTTTCTGTGTCTGTACCCAGTTTCAACTACACCTGGTACCTAGACCCTTATTCTCATGTTTTTAGTGATATCTGTGAGGCAACTGGTGGTAATATACCATATATAAAATGTATGCAAAACAAAAATAAAATGCTAGAAATGGAAGAATAACAACAATATAACCAAAACATTCACCACAATAGCACTAAAATGATAAGAGAATAATAACAGAAATAGAACTTTGAATCTGAAAGCAATGTTCATGGGCCTCTTTGAGGGGCCAACCTCCAGTTGAGTAGAGCTCTATTACAATAATATCCAAGATAGGTTTCTCATACGCTCGACTCCTATTTATACTAAAAAGAAGCATCTAGAGGAAGATCCTTCTAGAAGCAGAAGCTTCTATTAGGTCTTCTTACATCCGCCTTATTCTATTTTATTGAAAGGAATTATTAATATTGACCTTTATTACATTTGAATATATTGTTCTACCTATGTGCGGGTTAGGACCCTAACATGCTTGCCCCCTTAAAAACAACCTTGTCCTCAAGGCTTGAGATGAGGAAATTGCTGCAGAATGGTAGTTGGTTCCCAAGTGGCGTCTATTGGAGTTGTATCTTTCCACTAGACTAGCACTTTCTTGATGGTTCTCTGATGTAGGTGATGCTCACGCTGGTCCAAAACTGCTTCTGGTTGTAGCCAAATTGATCCTTCTTTAGCTAACTTTAGAAGGTTGGTTTGAATTTGGCACTTAGCTCCAATCACCTTCTTTAAGCATGAAACATGAAAAACAGGATGTAGCTTTGAATGGCTGGGCAAAGCTAACTGATAGGCTACTTGTCCCACATGCTTGAGAATGGTAGAAGGACCATAAAATTTGGGTGCTAGCTTCTGACAATGCTCGGCCTTTAGGGAAGTTTTCTTGTAAGGTTGCAGTCGAAGAAACACTTGATCCCCTTCTGCAAATTGATGGTCAGAGTGACCTTGATCTGCTTGTTGCTTCATGTGATTATGTGCCATGACCAAATTCTCTTTGAGTGTATGGAGAATAACCTCTCAATCTATAAGTGTTAGGTCAATCGCTTGGACCTTCGAGGCACCTGGTAAGTATGAGAGAACTGAAGGTGGCTTCTGTCTATATACTGCTTCAAAAGGAGTCATGTGTGTAGCTGTATGGTATGAAGTGTTGTACCACCATTTAGCTAGAGGTAACGGCCATTGAGCCCATTGATTTTTTTTTCGAGCCCAAAAAACCTCAAATATGTTTCCGAACACTTGTTGACAACTTTCATTTGGCCATCAGTCTAGGGATGATAAGTTGTGATGAGATGCAATTTGGTGACTTGTATCTTGAACAGTTCTTTCCAAAAATTGATTGTGAAAGTTGGGTCACGATCAGAAACAATAGAGTGTGGCATGCCAAGAAGCTTGAAGACCTGATCCATGAAAATGTGAGCCACCGTGGATGTTGTAAATGGGTGTTGAAGGGTGCAGAAATGAGCATACTTGGAAAGGCGTTCAACAACCACCATTATGACTGATTTATTTCCCGATTTGGGTAAGCCGGTAATAAAATCCATAGAGATATCCTTCCAAATAGTAGGTGGAATCGGGAGCAGTTGTAGTGTGCCTAGATATTTGACTATTTATCCCTTGTTGAGTTGACATACATCACATTCAGCGATAAAATTACAAATGTCCTATTTTATACCATCCTAGAAAAAGGAACGTTTGACCTTGTCATAGGTTTTGGTGAACCTGGAGTGCCTTGTTGTGGGTGTAGCATGAAGCTCATAAAGTACCGTTGATTTAAGATATGATTGTTTACTTAAATACAAACGGCCTTTGTATCTAAGTTCATCATGGAGCCAAGAGTACCCTAGGGAAGCTGGAGCATTGGACTGCAATTGTTGGATCAACTGCGAACTTTTGGGATATTGTAGCCATTCTTGGCGAACGACTTGGAGCCAATCTGGGACAATGAATGAAATAAAAAAAAGGGATCCTTCATCTTCATATTTGTGGGAAAGTGCATCCGCAACCACATTTTCTTTTCATTTCTTGTAAATGATATCATAATCATATCCAAAGAGCTTAGTCACCCATTTTTGTTGTTATGGGGAGGAAATGTGTTGTTCCAGAAAATATTTGAGGCTTTGATGGTCTGTCTTAATTTGGAAACATTGCCCCAATAGATAAGGGTGCCACAGATCAACAACATTCATAATAGCCAACATTTCCTTTTCATAGATGGATTTTCCCATATTTCTTTGAGATAGTTGCTTGTTGGTAAAGTCCAAAGGTTGACCCTCTTGCATAAGGACAACACCAATTCCTTTCCCTGAGGCATCACATTCCAACACAAAGGTCTTTGTGAAATCAGGAAGGGAGAGGACTGGAGTGGTGCACATGGCCATATTCAAGGTTTGAAAATCTTGAGCAGTCACTGGAGTCCAAGTGAAAGAGTTCTTTTTAAGGAGAGCCGTGAGAGGTGTTGCAATCTTCCAATAATTCTTAACAAACTTGCGATAATACCCTGTTAAGCCCAAAAATCCATGCAAGATCTTAAGATTCTTTGGGTGAGGCCAGTCTTGCATAGCTTCAATCTTTTAGGATCCACCTTGATGCCATCCTTTCCAACCAGATGACCCAAGTATTCTACTTTTGAGGCGCCATAAGCACATTTAGACTGCTTCAGGAAAAGTTGGTGCTGAAAGAGTAGATGGAGAACTCGATTCACATGAGCAAGATGGTCTGTCCAGGTTTTTCTATAGATGAGGATATCATCAAAGAAAACTAAG
>JASDQU011402188.1:2238-25268 GCA_032191745.1 Picea mariana
GAAAATGTCTACTATCTGTTCTATTGAAGGACATAACTGTAAGTCGATGATTGCCTCGTGTACCAAGTACCATATGTAGTGCATGTGGATATCAATGCGCTTCGTCCGCTGCCTCTAAAATGGATCTCTGCAGAACTTCAGAGTGCTCTGGTTGTCACACTAGATGATGATCAACCAATGAAATTGAATGCCCAAATCAGTGAGAAAATGTTGTAGCCACATAGCCTAAATGGTTATGTTAACTACCCCTCTGTACTCTACCTTGGCTGAAGATAGATCAATGGCAGCTTGCTTATTGCTCGACCAACAGATAGGCCCGAAACCAAGACTGAGTGAATAACCAGATGTGGACTTACAATCAATGCTATCGCCAGCCCAGTTGGAATCAGTAAACCTGATGAGATCTAATGTAGAGTCTGTTGCATAATGAATCTCAAAGGTGATAGTTCCTTGTATGCATCGAAGGATACACTTTGCATCTTTTCAATGTAGCTCATGCAGCTCCTGCATGAACCTGGAAACTGCGCCAACTGCATAAGAGAGGTCTCGTCTAGAGTGTGTGAGATACAACAAGCTCCCCACTAGCTATCTGTATAGTGTGTTTTCAACCAGTGGAGTCTCCCTACCATCCTCAAGTTTGACTCCTGATAGGAAAGGATTCGGAGCAGACTTGCACTCTGTCATGTGAAATATCTCAAGGAGATTGAGTGCATACTTGGCTTGAGACAGCTTGATGCCTGATGCATCTTGACTGATCTCAAGTCCAAGGAAGAAGTGTAGCGGACCCATGTCCATCATCAAAAACTTGTCATGAAGAATCCTCTTGACTACAACAATCATTGAAGTCGAGCAACCAGTGATCAACAAATTATCAACATACAGAACTAAAAGTAGAAGTGAATCAGACGTCCTGAGCATGTATACATTCAGGTCTGATTTACAACGTACAAAGTTCTATGACAATAGGTAGGAGTCCATCTTGGCATACCATGCCCATGAAGCCTTCTTGAGGCCATAAAGTGACTTCTTCAGTCGACAGACCAAAGATGAGTCCTGCATAAATCCCTGGGGTTGCTCCATGTAGATCTCCTCAGAGAGATCACTGTGAAGAAATGCATTCTTCACGTCCATCTGATGGACTTCCCATCTGTCGGCTACTGCAATGAAAAGTGCCAATTGTATGGAATCCATATTCGCTACTGGAGCGAAGGTCTTATCATAGTTAACACCATGAACTTGCTGAAAGCCTTTGGCGACAAGCCTGGCTTTTCATCTTCTAATTTGTCCATCTGTTGTGCTCTTGGTCTTGTAGACCCATCTGCATCTGACAAGTTTCCTCCCAAAAGAAAGGGGAACCAGATGCCAAGTCTGGTTCTCGAGGAGGGAGTTGTACTCCTCCTGCATGGCAGATTCCCAAAAGGGATTTCCAACAGCCTTGCCATAAGACTGTGGATCTGAAGACTGAACCAAGAAAAGATGCCTCGAAGGAAATGGTTCAGTGGCAGTGATTGCAACAAGAGGCTCCTCAAAATCAGATTGAGTCCTCCTAGTATCAGTTGGATCACTAACAAGATCCCCTACATCCTGAAGAGTAGTTTGTGCCCACTTGGGCCTCTACTCTAGCTCTGCAACTGCATCTGGATTCTCTAATGCTATATCTGACTGTACTGACTATCAATATGAATCTGAATCATTTGAGTCCTCTGAATCAAGAATCTCATCCGAAGGAGAGTCAGCATGTGCATGCTCATCATCTCGAATTGGTGGAAAAGTGAAGATGTCTGCATGCGGCTGCTGAGGTACATGCAAGACACTTTCCTCGGATTGGACACTATGTTCAATGATGAGTCGGTCCAAGGAAAGATCAATAAGCTGATATCCCTTCACACCATTAGGGTATCCAACAAAAATTCACTGAGTGCTCTGTTGATCAAGTGCCTTCCTGTTTTCAAAGGGAATCTGGGCCCATGCACGAGAACCAAAAATGCGAAAGTGGGTCACTTCCGGTTTGAGTCCACTCCAAGCTTTGTAGGGGGTCTTATCCTTGACATATCTATGGGGAGATCTGTTTTGGATGTATGTTGCATAGTTAAGTGCTTCAGCCCATAGTCTCTGTGGTAGTGACTTTGCATGCAACATGCAAGATGTCATCTCCTTTAGAGATCGGTTTTTCCTCTCAGCAACTCCGTTTTGCTCTGGAGTATAGGGAACTATGTGTTGCAACTGAATCCCTGCCTCATGGAAAAGATTATGGATCTCATGATTTACATACTCTACCCCGTTATCAGTTCAAAGGACTTTGATCTTCTTTCCGGACTGTGTCTCAACCAAGGCTTTGAAATCTTTGAGGTGTTGAAAGATCTCAGATTTTTGCTTGAAAAAGTATTTCCAAGTAAAACGTGAGAAATCATCAACAAAAATGAGAACAAACCTCGCTTTTCTGATGGATGGATGCGGAAAAAGACCCATAAGGTCACTATGGATCAGATCTAAAGGTGCATAAGCTCGTTGAGACTTTCCTTTGTTAAATTTCTCTTGAGGGTGTTTCCCGAGAACACATCCCTCACATACTCCCTTGGAGAAATGGATATCTGGTAGACCATAAACTAATCTATGCTTGCTAAGCTGTTGCATGTATCTGAAATTCAAATGTCCAAACCTTTCGTGCCATATCCTACTACTTTCATCAGCATGAGTACGTAGTAAAGCATAATTAGGTTTAATGAATTTAGAAAATGTATACAATCTAGACTGATAATTTACCTCACTGTTAGCAACCCTGGAGTTGGTTTGCATGTCATAGATGTCCATGACATTTGGTGTGAATACAAATTTCTTTCTGGTGCCAGAATTTGTCATCTGATATACAGAGAGAAGGTTGACAGAAAGTTTTGGAACATGCAACATGTTCTCGAAGCTTCCATTGATGAGTTCAATCCTTCCTTTGACAGTGACTTCAACAGAAGATTTTTCCTCCATCAAAATAGGAGGACCTTTTCATGCATCCAATGAAGAATAGACTGCTTCTGAGGTAGCCATGTGATGTGATGCTCCTGAATCAATGACCCAAGCATTGGAAGAGGAGTTGATTGCAATCAAGACATGGTTAGAATTTCCTTTCTTGGAATTCGGATCTTCTGGCTTCTTCTTCTTGGCACCCTCGAGGATGCGATCTCCTAGGTTGTTTTGCTGAAGTATTTGAGACATCAGATCTATTTTTTTTTCATGCATGCAGATTCTGAATGGAATCCCTTGTGACAGTATGTGCATTTCTCTCCTTTTCTCCTTTGGATCCGGAGGCATCGATGAACGATTTTGTGTACCCTTCCTTCTTCGGATGTGCATGATCTTTCCTCTTATCTTTATCTTTATATTTTTTATATTTGTGGCTGCAATATTGCACAGTGAGTGAATGTGCCTTTGGACCTTTGATTTGGCCCATGTTGATGAGCTTGGTTTTCTCTTGTGTCAGGGATTCGATAAAGTCCTAAAGAGAAGGAATCTTCCAGGTGGCTCAAGAGGTGAATCTGACAGTATGGAATGTGGATATGAATATAAAGAATTCAGGACCAATCTTGGAGAGAATGGTGATAACCATTTGTTTCTCCTCCGTCGATTTATCAACCTCGCAAGCTTTGCGTTGTGATAGTAAATCCTTGAATTTTGTAAAGAAATCTTGGATATTGTCGAATCTTTTTGGATCCAATGTGAGCAGCTCCACCTTGAGCATGTGTCCCCTCATCTCATCTTGTTTTCCAAAGATCCCTTCCAAGGTTTTCCAAGCTTCATTGGGAGTCTTACAGGAAGATATGTGAAAAGGGATATCGAGAGAAATAAGATTGCAAATTGTTCCGAGTGCCTCATCCATGCGATTTAAGTACTTGGATTTTTCTATGGCTGATTTCGGATTTGTATATGTATTCATGGTTAACTTGTAAAACCATCTGGATCATAGATGTATGGATATTTTCTCCTTCCATGCAAAATAGTTGTAAGGTGTAAGAATGAATTCTTTTTGGAATTCCATTTTTTCGCTGTCTTCAATCTTTTGCTCCTGCAAAAAAATTTTGGTGTTGATTTTGCTTAGAAGTCCGTTAGCTATGATACCATGTAAATGTGTTGAACCTGCATAGAATAAATCTAGCTAAACAATAATACACACATTTGTAGAGAGAATTGGAGAAAGAAGAAGAAGGAGAGAAAGAATGAAATAATTCTCATTAACTGTTATGAATAATGAATAATTTACACATGATATACTCTATATATCTCAATGAGTTTGAGTTGAGGTGAACCAATGCGCCATAGTGGTGGTTTAGAGTGATATGGACACACACCAACAGTTACAGGAGTGAACTGCCACCTATTCTAGTATCTCAAACTGTTACGGGAGTGAATTGCCACTTAGTTGAGTTAACTAGTCAACTAGTATTCAGTTAACTGACTGAACAGAGAGTAGTGAGGAGTTAACTCAGCGAATCAAGGATAATGCACCACTCTGGTGATGATACCAAGGCAAGGTCAAATTAACATGGTGATGATCCCAACGTTGCATGGTGATGATCCCAATGCAACATCTAAACTCAACTCAACTAGTCAAACTGAAGTGTCAACCGAAAGAGAATATTTTCTAGGTGGAATATTCTCCCCTAAAAAATAGGAGACTGGATAATGACTAATTATGACTAATATACAAGGAATAAAATTAAGAAAAATAAATCCTAGGTGTGTGTGTGTGAAGTAACTCCAACACTTAGGCCTTGCCAATTTCTATCGTAGGGTCGTGTTGGTATTCTCCCACATTGCATGGGCCCTTAGCCAAGTGACTAGGGGTGGTGGAAAGGAAACATTTGTGTGGGGCTAGTCATTGTTATAGAAAGATTTGCCTCACCCTATGCAATCTTGCACATAGGGCCTTTTTCCACTTCCCTATGCAGATTTGAAGTCCCTTGTTGCAAATCCCAGAGATAAAAACATTATTTTTCCACATATATGCGCCCTCTCTATATTACAACATGTGTATACACAGTTTGCACCAATACAACCCACGTACATCGAGAAATTTACCCAAAATTAAAAAAAGGTGTCTGGTTTCCATGTCACGTCACGATATAAATGATCCTTGGCCTTCCATATACTGGAAATGTTTTGAATCGACCCTTCAGTTCCACTTGAAGGCTATAAATGGGCCAAATCCGAGCTATGGAAAAGAGGAGGAAGAATTCAAATTTGAGAGGAAATTATTTACTCTAGAGAAATTATTCACTTCACATTGAGTTTGCATCTCTTTGTCCTTTAAGTTTGAACACATTGTTCATCCCCCAAGCTCTTCCCTTATTGATTAAGAACTTCATTGTCTCTCTTATATGAGATTTCCTTTGGTGGAGGATTGAAGTGGTGGAGGCCTAGCTGGAAGGAACTTAGTTTCTTGGTTCCAAACCATGACGACACGGAAGTTTGTAACTCATTCACTTTCGCTGATTATATCTTTAATAGAAATACTATTTTCTTGTTCAATTAATATCTTGCAAATATTTGAATTATTATTCCATGGGCATATTTGTTATGAATGTTGATGGATTATTCTATTGAATGTGAGAACATTATATATTATCACCATATGCTTGCGTTGCTTGGTTGCTGAGGACTAGTTGCAGGTATATAGCTTTGGGTCAAGTGCTCAACTATGGACTTCATTGAATGTCTGGATGAGGTAGGCCTCTTATCTTGTCTTGTTAGCATATTTGTTTATATAGCATACTTGAGATTAGAGTTGGTTTCTGCAGTCATTTACGTCTATTGTGGTTTAGCCCTAGCCATAGAGAGATTTTCCTCGTAAAAGAGTTGGCGAATCCACTAGGGAAATAATCTTCTTTTTGGGGGGTTTAGAGTGTTTTTCTCTTTAGATTTCTCTCGTTCATATTGATTTTCTTTTCATATGATTGCTTGATAGCCTTTGTTCACTCTGAGTCTAAGTTTCTTAGCCTAGATTTGTTTTGACACATATACGTGGGTTTTTGCTCGACAATCGTGTACATACGTGTGCTGTACTTCTGCAAGCTGCGTACATACATGCTTTTCCCTTGAACAATAACGTACATCAACCTTTTTTGCTTGAATGTTGGTTTTGGTGGTTGCTGGGTAGGTTTTGATGATTGTTGGGTCTTCTTGGGTCTCTATGGTGACTGTTAAGTGTCTGTGGAATGACAGGAAACCTGTCTTTGGTTGAATTTTTGGGTAGTGCCTTTCTCATCATCTTTTAATTTTGATTTCCCTTGCACCTTGGGCTAGGTATTTTTCTCCTTGATATCCTACTTGGGTTGTCTCTGTCTCTACACAGTAGAGTCTTTATATCAAGATGTTTTTCAGTCCTTATATTTCATTCTCTTATATGGAAAATAAAAAAATATTAGGCATTTTACATTGATTGGAATTTTGATCTCTTGAGTCTTTGTCATTTATCTTAGTGCATGTAAAGAAAGATTTCATTTTATTTAGAATTGTAGAATTGAATTGAAAATTGCATTTTTGAAAAGCATATAATTTATTGGAAATTGAAGTTAGGACTTTGCATTGTATTCATATTCATTTATTTTACTTGCTGAGTCATAACATCACTAGTTTTAGGACCGCACCTTTTGAGTAGGCAAGGCCATTAAAATTAACACTATAATTTAAAATTGATTAGCAACGATTTTATTTTCTAGCGTGCATAAACTAGCTTAGGATTTAGAGCGTTGGAATGTGATTTTGTGAGTAAACTTCTCCAAGGCTATTAAATCAACATATGTGTCTGACTAAGGGACTGGATAAATCCATTGCATAATCGGTAATATCGGGAGGCTCCACTTACACTAGAGTTAAGCATGAGGTCATGTGAGGTTGGTTGAAGGGATATCCCCCCGATACCTTCTTAGCGTCAGATATATTTCTGGGTATCTATTCGTATATGGGGATCTTTCTAGTGCCCTTACCTCCGTGAGAGGTGGTGCTTTCAAGGTTTCGGACTTTTCTACCTGCCCATACGATGGACCTGACTTATGATTGTTCACATGTGAATCAGTTATATTGTGGTTGCTTAGTTTCTTGACTTAGGTAACACATAGGTTAATTGCATGCATTATTCTGCAGGTACCCTTGGTCAGATAAGGGTCAGACAACACACAACCTTTATGGAGGATTACCTCTCGTGGGGATCTAACAGATTGATTGTTAAGCCCATGAGGGCCCTTATAACTGATTCTGTTTCCTCCAATATTTAGCAGCGGAGTCTCAGGGCCCTCTTGGGTGAGGCATACCTACTTTAGAGAGGGAGGTCCCTTTCAACCACTTTATCCTGTTTGTGTGCATATTGGCTATTTGATTATTTTTTGGTGTTCTCTTTGATTACTAGTTGGCCTTAGGATTTGTTTTTTATATCTTGAATCTTGATTCATCATGGTGCCAGACCAACTTCCTCACAGGTCTCTCCGCTTGTTACAGTTAACACCACATTTTGAGTCTTTGCCTTCTAAAAGGCATAGAGTTATTAAACATGGTACACACACCTCCACTTATCAGACTTGTGATTCTACAAGGATGAGTACTCAATTGAGTCATCAAGATACTGGGACCCCTTTGACTCCCACACCTACTATAGTTAATGGTTCCCCTTCGACTCCTTCAACCACAATGGTTGTAGTGCCAGAGGAACCTATTATCATCGTTGCCCATCCTATAGTGAATACTCAACCTATAGCCATGAATCCTTTTGGGTCTCTTGGCCATTCACTGAGATATAATGTTCAATCCATCCTGATGGCCTCTAGTGCTTTTTCCTATGGTATGCCGAATTTTACATCACAATTTTCAAACTCCATCCCAACCACTAGCCCTAATGATAGCATTGGACTCAGGGGCACAAATCCTCCTTATACTCCATTCTCATTTGGTGGAACTCATATCCCTCAAGTGACTCTTACCATGGGAGGATTTCCTCCTTTTAATCCTGGGTCTAATCCTGTTGCTTCTAGATGGAGTAACCAACCTGGTGGACAAGATTCTACTCAAGTTCCATCCTATACACTCACCTCCTCAGTGTTGATTCTGACCAACACGTTTGGCATGACGAATCCACCTTTATCCTCCAGATTCACACCTGAAGGAGGTCAGTTTCACACCTTGGGAAACCCCCAACTTGGGTCCACTCTGGTTGGGGGAAAGTTTTATAACCCTCATTAGAACATTCCTAATGGAATGATGCCCAACCAACCCCTTATGAATCATCCTGGAGAAGGGTCTTACAATCCCGGACATGACCATGGTTCTTACCAGAACCCTGGATGGGATGCAATCCCCTAACCACAATCTTTCAAGGGAGCTCGGGGTCAGATGTCGCAACCCCGTCTCCCTTTTCTAGCCATGCTCAATATTCAACACTTTTCTAAGTTGATGAATGACCCTGTGTGTCATGATCCTACATGGCCCCCTGTTCCCACAAATCTTCCTTCGGATATTTCAAAATTCGAAGGCAATAATGGAGAGGATCCTTGTGATCACGTTACCACCATTCACCTATGGTGCTCTTTGAATTCCCTTAATGACGATTCCATTCGGTTAAGATTGTTTCAATGCACCCTCATGGGGGTTTCTGCGAAATGGTATATCGAGCTACCTAGAGGGGCATACAAGACCTTTAGATAGATGGTTTTAGTCTTCCTTAACCACTTCCAATTGTTAGTTCGTTACGATGCTGGCCTAGAAATTCTGTTGACCTTATGCCAGGATAAAGCCACTCATATCTCGAATCAAATCCAGCAGTGGCGTAGACAGAAGAGGTTGATCATGACCTGCATACCCCCATAATTAATTTTAGAGTGGTTCCCTAAGTCTCTACGACTTTATATTTCGAAGGATGTTTCTACATCCGAGGTTACATCTGAGGAAGAAGCAATTTTCAAAGCCCAACGGTTAGATCTTATATATGCTCAGTCTGGGATGTTATACAAGATTATTCTTGATACATCGAGGTCAAACTATGACCCTAGACAAAAGCCCGAGCTTCATGTCGATGGCATTGTAGGCTCCTCCAATGTGAAATCCATAGACTCGGTGACAAGACATTTGAAAGAGTTGTCTCTAAACTAGTCTACAGGAGGGCCAACTTCGTCTGTGTCTTCCAATCCCACTCATTCAGTGGATGTACATTCTATGCAATCATCGAATGGCCGAAATAGTAACCATCAACTAGGCGGAAATAAGAAGAAAGGGCGTAATAATAATCGTAAGGGTGGGAAGAATAATAATAAACCCAAGGACAATGGTAATAATGAGAATATGAATAATAATGCTGGTGAGGGAAAGAAAGAAAGGCGTAAGGTGAAGTTTCCCTGTAAACTTTGTACAGACAATCACCTTACTCATTTATGCCCAAAAATTGCAGAAGTTGTGAGGCTCTTATCTCTACCGCCCATCGTGCTGACGAATCCTTTTCCACATAACCAAAACATGGCCTCAAGCTCCTCAAATGCCAAAAATGTGGCGAGTGGGATTCAAAACCCACCAGCACAAGACAATGACTATTTATGCATTGATATGGCCAAATATGAGGTTAATGTAGCCACCCAATCTTGCGATTATAGTTCTCCACAAACTGTATTTGGTCTAGAATCTCCTCCTCCTCTAGAGACGCCCTTACAGATCGAAAAACCAGAGCCACTGCCTCATATTCCGAAAGGAGTACTCAAGTTCTCTACCCACAATCCTAATGCTAGAGCCACTCAGAATTACTCTATTGTTGAGGACCTGGGTCAAACCCCTTGTGCGATGTCAGCTCTAGAGGTACTCCATACATGTCCTTCACAGAGGAATGCCTTGCTATATGCTTTAGGAGCTCTAGATCCCAATGTCTTGAAATTGATCAAGTTTGACATCACAGATGTGAAGCCTTGCTTGACTTACCATGTAGCATTCAAAATCCACGTGGGTTACTCGAAGTATGCCATCAAGCATACTATTATTGATGAAGGTGCTACAACATGTGTGATGTCCCTGGTTTGCTAGAAATCCCTCAACTCTCCGACTCTCTCTTAGTCTCCAATCACGTTCACTGCTTTTGACGGTCGTTCCTTCCGCCCTCATGGTATTCTTCCTACCTTTCCAGTTCAGTTAGGTGGGAAGAAGGTAGAGGTGGATTTGAAGGTGGTTGATGTGCCCCTCGATTATAACTTGTTACTAGGATGCAATTGGACTTACGCTATGACTGTCATCGTATCGTCTATCCTCCGTACTCTTTGTTTTCATCACGATGGGAAGATCATGACAATTGATCAATTGTCCTTTGCGTATGATAGCCCCAATGCATCTATTGGACCATCAATCCCTGTGGTCAACAAATATTAGCCGACAACTGAGAATATCAGTGTTGGAATGTATTCATCCATTATGGGTACCTTCGACTTCATGGCACCGGTTCACCATATTTACGCCATGTCTAGTAGGCCTGTTTCATCAGAGAGGTCCGTTCCTTTCTACACTTCCTATTTTAACGATCCTTGGACCCTACCTTCCTCGAATACATCTTGTGAAGGTCATTCACGTACTGGAATGGACATGGCACTATCGACAGAAGAGATAGTGTATCAAGCTATTCTTGACTCTTCAGCCAATCTCAATCCTATTACCTCATAGACAGATGAGGAGGATCCTGTTCTTGAGCCCGTGTGGGCCACTTCATTGTCTTGTTCACATGATTTCCTTGATGATAATTTTCCCTCAAATGAAGCTATCATCGAGGCCGTGAATGGTTCTAAAACACCTCGGGATGATATGCATCATCACTCTTATTTTATCCCAGAGCTTGCTATAATAGAACAAGATGACTTTAGATATACTCTTAGCGAGATAGTAGGTCACGTTGTTTTTCTACTTGATATCCGAGACATTTATTCCAAAGGAAATATGGTGAGTATCTCCCCTTCCATCATGATCAATATCTCTCGTACCCCTAGAAAGATTGAAAATGTACACATCGATGCATATTGTTTGCTAGAAGAAATCATGATCTACACCGAACTCTTCAAGGAATTCCGAGATGTATTTGCTTGGTCATATGAAGATATGCCANCTTGATATCCGAGACATTTATTCCAAAGGAAATATGGTGAGTATCTCCCCTTCCATCATGATCAATATCTCTCGTACCCCTAGAAAGATTGAAAATGTACACATCGATGCATATTGTTTGCTAGAACAAATCATGATCTACACCGAACTCTTCAAGGAATTCCGAGATGTATTTGCTTGGTCATATGAAGATATGCCACGAATCAACTCTCAAATTGTCGAACATGAGATTAAAACCTACTTGTATGATAATCGTGTTCGACAACGTCTTAGAGCTGTCAATCCCTGGAAGGCCCCTGCTATTAAGGCATAGGTAGAGAAACTACTTAATGCTGGCTTCATCTACCCGGTTCCCTTGAATGAATGGGTATCCAATCTCGTTCCTATGAATAAGAAGCAAGGAACCATCCATGTATGCATGGATTTTCGTGATTTGAACAAAGACTGTACTAAGGACAACTTATTAACACCTTTCATCGATCATATCCTCGACGAGTGTACAAGAAGCAAAGTTTTTTCTTTCATGGACAGATTTTCAGGGTATAACCAAATTCAAATTAAACCCAAGGATCAACATAAGACAACATTTATTTTTCCTTGGGGTACTTTCGCATACCAGAAGATGCCTTTCATCCTTAAAAATGTTGGAACAACCTTCCAACGTGCTATGAACTTCGCATTCCATGATATTAAGCATATAGTCAAAGCTTATCTTGATGATCTTGCTGCTCACTCTCGTAAGAGACTGGATCACCCTAAGCACCTTCGACTAGTTTTTGAAAGATTTTGTCATTATTGCATTCAATTGAACCCTCATAAATGCATTTTTTGCATTAGGTCGGCACGTCTTCTAGGATTTTTAGTCTCTAAGACTGGGATCATGGTAGATCCATTAAAGGTTGAGGCAATACTTTGATTGCCTCCCCCGTGCACTATTTGACAACTTCAAGGTTTACACAGGAAAGCTAACTTTTTACGCCGGTTTATAGTAAACTATGCCAATATTACTAAGGGTTTCATGCGTATTTTGAAGGACACCCCTTTTATCTGGGATGAGCGAGCCTAGGAATCCTTCGATGATTTGAAGAAAGACTTGGTATCAATGCCTTTGCTGAAGTCTCCTGACTACAGTAGAGATTACTTACTTTATGTCATCACGTCCGAAGACACGATTGGTATGGTATTGGTTCAGGAGGATGATGAGCTCCACGAGCACGTCATTTACTATCTTAGTTGAAACTTAGTCAGTCCTGAGCTCAAATATTCTCACGTTGAAAAGATAGTTTTGGCTGCTGTTCACACAGTTCAACAATTACGTCATTATATATTGCTTTGCAAAAATACAGTGGTTGCCGATGTCAATCCATTTCAATACATCCTTACCAGGCGTATCATAGGGGGAAAATACAATAAATGGATTTCCATTTTACAAGAATTCAATCTCGATTTCGCTTCTGTAAAATCCAAGAAATCACTAGTCTTTGTAGAATTGATATCCAACTTCCCACGATTAGACAAGGATGTTATTCATGTTGATTATTTTGCAGATGAACACATTTTCCTTGTCTCTTCGTCTGACCCCTAGTATGGATACATTGTTCTCTATATTCAAACTTTGAAGTTCCCTCAGCATCTCTCGTGAGATGACCGACGACGTATACGATACCAAGCTAAGAATTACCTTATCATCGATGAAACTCTGTATCGTCGAGGAATAGAAAATATCTTGTGTCATTGTTTAACTCACGAAAAAGTCGAGTCAATTCTAAATGATTTCCATAGTGGGGCATGTGGTGGTCATCTATACAAGCTTGTGACAACCCAAAAATTTTTGCGAGCAGTTTAGTTTTGGCCATCAATCTTTAAATATTGCATTGAAGTGGTTAAGAAGTGTCACGCCTACCAAGTTTTCACTCGGAAAATGCGCTCGCATCCAACTCCTCTCCATCTAGTCATTACTGTCAGTCCCTTCACCAAGTGGGGGATGGACTTTGTGGATTGCAACCCAACTTCGGTTTGGGGGAATCAACAAATTATCGTGGCCATAGAATACTTTACTAAGTGGGTCAAGACCATGCCTATAGTTAAATCTGACGGGAAGACCGTCTCCTTCTTCATATTCAATCAAATTATTGCTAGATTCAGAATCCCAAGTGAGATTGTCATTGATCATGGAAGTCACTTTTAGAATGAAATGATGGAAGAGATAACATCCAAACTGGGGTTTAAACATGTTCATTCCTCCCCTTACTACCCCCAGGAAAATGGATAGTTAGAGGCCGTAAACAAGTCTCTCAAGACCATTTTGTAGAAAACTGTCAGCCAACACAAATTTGACTGACATATCATGCTATATCCTGTACTTTGGGCATACTGAACCTCGGTCAAGACTGCCATCAGTTTTTGTCCTTTCCAGTTAGTACATGGTGTGGAGTCGATCTTACCTATTTAATTTTAAATCCCTTCTCTTAGATTGGCAGTTGCGCTCCTACCTGACACTTTCGATCTCGAACGATGCCTCGTGCACCTAGAGAGCCTTGACACGCAGCTTCAAGAAGCCTCTATGGCTATCGAAGCGAATAAAAGATGTGTCAAGGTCCAATACAATAAGTCTATTTGTCCTTAGTTGTATGTTGAGGGTGACTTGTCCCTTTTATATGATCAAGCCAAAGAACCACTGGGGGCAGGCAATTTCAAACCCATGTGGCACGGTCCCTATATCGTGTGACGTGTCTTAGAAAAAGAATCCTATGTGTTAGAATATTATGAAGGGAACATGTTGGCTGAGCCCAGGAATGGGATCTACTTGAAAAGATATTACGCTTGAGCCCCAAGCTTGGGCGTAACTCTTTGTATACTAATGTAATTTGGTGTATATATATTTTCCCTTTATTTTTCTTCTTCAACTTGCTTATCGAGTTTTCCCTTGGTTGATAGATATCAACGGACTCTTCAGTCTACTTAGGATTCATAGACAGATCTAGTCATCATACATGAAACTTGGCTTCTGCTGCTTAGATTGTTTACTCACCCAAGGGTCTACTGGTGTCTTTAGGTGGCGTATTCCTAGGGCCATCCATGAATAATGTGTTCGAATATAGCATCATTATAGAAATTTTGCGCAATGCCATTTCACATGGTATTCTCTGTTTGGAGGTTCACATGGATTCCCAGTTAGTGGTATGTCAGTTAAACAACAGTTACCATGTGTGTGACCCTACGTTACTCCGACGATTCCTATGGGTACGCCTTTTAGAACGACATTTTGATTCTATTACTTATCATCACATACCTAGGAGTTCTAGTTGTGTATCTAATGCCTATTCTAATTTTGTTTTAGATAGGAATTTTTCACATAACTCAAACAAAGAAAACATTCTCATCAATGTACACATTGTAACATAAGTAAAGCTGAAGAACCATGTTTTTATATATATTTCAAAAAATATCATGATTATAGTACAAAATTGGGGCTAACATCCTCAATACACATATACAACCCATAATACAAAAGTCATGACATCTATGCTTGTGGCATTGGATGAGTGTCATGATAGAAAACTACGGCGTTTGCAAGACGTCAAAAGAGTCACACCCAAGATCTGGGCACACCTACCACCTGTCGCTACATAGCCTCTGCCAAATCCTCCACTTGAACCATCAGAATCCTTTGTGTCAAATGCGACAGGTTTCCCTACATGTTTTGAAGGACTCTCTCTACTTCTCCTCCCACTGCCTCATCTCCTCAGTGCCTCCGACGATGTCATGGAAGATTGTCCGAACGTCTTGGACCTACGTCTGCATCACATACATGTATAATATGTACTTAAACATCATCCAAAAATATTTTTGTTTTCCTATACAAAAATACAAAAAAATGAAATATTTAAAAAAAAATTGAAATACCTATGTCCCCGTAGGCGGTCCCTGGTGGTAATGGCATGTCAGGGTCCCCTCTGAATTCGATCCCTGCGTAAGGGTAGTCATCCAGAGCAATGATCTTCCGTCTCCACCAGTAAATTAAATCATCGTTGTAGGGTGTGGGCACCCTACCTCCCCCCTTCTGTCTCATCACCTTGGTCCACCGTGCCAGGGCTAGATCGTGAGGTCCTCATAGAATGATCTCAACTCTAGGTCCCAAAATTGGAACCTGCTCGAAGAAAAAACTACACAAGATGGAAGCAAACTCGAAGTTCCTCTTACCACTCTGTTTCCATTCTGTCAATTGGATCTTCATGTTAGACAGTAGTGAGGTTCACTAGTCATACACCATGGGTATCAAAAACTCTATGGAGTAGAAAATAAACAACCTTGATTCCTGGTGCAACGAGGCCGATCCTGTGATCCATGTTAAAACGAGGACAACAATCTTGAGGCTTAGATTGTTTATTGCTTGGACAGGGAGTTGAATCCCGACCTTCTCGGTCTATGCAATGCAATGAGAATCTATGTATTATTCTATCTTCATACTGATCCCAGCTCCCCTAGATTTGAGGTTGACCACCTCACCCCGACGTGACAACCCCATCAAGAAATAAATATCCTTGACTTCAATCCTTAATGGTTGTCCATCAAGGCTGAAGCTCTCATTGTCTAGATCCCAGTAATTCACGAGCAACTATAGCAGTCTCACTTGGGACCTCATCCCTTTGAGAGCCCAAAAATTACATAACCCACATATTTTCAAGGCCATTTGGGCCCCCAAATCTCTTTCCACAACAACAAATACCTCCTCATGTTCCCTTTCCCTCCACTCTAGCACCATCCTGTAAGAGAAAAATATTTTTTTGAGTTAGAATTCACTAAAAAACATTGTTTTTGGACATATATGCAGGCTGCAACGTTCACAGTCGTGTATGGGGATCGATATAAGCTGATTGTCTTTTAGATATCCATGTATAATCACGCATATACGCAACCCGATGAACGATAGCCCGCATACACCTAAACTTCTAATTTGCACCATAAATAAGTTAAAAATTGAAACCTAAATACAAAATGTAATCCACTAAAAAGAAAGAGGAGGGGAAGAGGAATTACCTAGTCCAGACGGTCACTGATTCTGTCACTCGTAGCTCCCATAATCACCAGTTGAAGATCAGAGGTAATTTGGTCCAAAATCCACTATTTGGGTAAAAAAGTAAAATGGTATGGTAAATTTGTTTCTTTTTACTATTTATAGCAAATTTTTACCCATGTTTCATAGTTTCGGATAATATTTTCACCTAATGGACTAATACAACAATAGATTGAGTTGGTTTTTGTACTTTTGTCCAGGGATTCTTGTGGTTTTCAGGGTTATGTCGACCGTTCTTTACTTCGGACATGTAGTTTCGCTACCCAACATATAGGATATCTATCCATTCCATCATACACACTTGCATCGTCCCATGAATGTCACTCATATGCCTTAGGTACGAACCCATTTTATAGCGACACAAAAATTTCTATCTGCTAGTAGAAGTGTCATTATCAAATGGTAGAGACTTACCAAACATGGGTACCCTAGTTAGATCCTCTGCTTCATTCGGTTCCCATGCAAGGATTTTTCCCATCGGACCAGGAGTCCCTTATAGCTAATACATGAATTTATGTTGAACCTCATTTCTCACTCATAAACATGCTGACTTATACCTAGAGGACTCCCAAGCGAGTTTGATTTAAGCTCTTTTCCAACTCGTTTTCAAAAAGAGAAAATATTTCCGAGTGAACTTGTCTCTTTCACACTTGTAAATTGGATTTGAAAGGATGTCTATTTGGTACAAGTTTATCCCTTTTTCAAGCCAAGTAGACTAAGATTATGAAAAAGGAAATTTTTTGGTGTTAAGTTGTGATTTCATCTCATACCCTTGCTTGCAGTATTGAGCCTATTGTCGGTTCTCTCTTTGCATTATAAACCATTTGCCTCAATAGTTTTCCATCCTCAACCAAGAAGAGCCTTGTTTATAACCTTCGCAACTTGACACCCTATACCCAGGAAGGAATATTCCCCTGAGTGTCCATCTCCCGCATGCACCTCCTTGCATTGAGCATAGGTATGTTCCACTACTGGAACTATTTTTTCTTACTTGTGACACTCGTTCCCTCCTCTGTATCATAGGATTCATTTGACCATGAAAAAAAAAAAAGACGGGCAAGAGGGGAGTATTATCTTATATTGGAAATAGTCCTGTCGCTTGAACATAGCACACAATTTTTGAGTCCACTTGTCATCATAATTTTGAGTTTAGCATGACCTTAGGAAGCTGATCTCGTTACAGAGACTTTACTACCCCGATTGGTTACCCTTCTAGTCCCTATGAAGAGTTTGATTGATGCCTCCTGCATCTCATGGTTTCATCATTGAGTCTATGGTGCCAGAGTCTTCCATATGTCTCATGCTCTTTTTCAAAAGATGTATATCAACCTGTGTCATCCATTTCTCAAAACTCTTGACTTTTCATGTCGGCCATACCCTCAGTTTGTCTCAGAATCACAAGAAGTTGTAGTCCTATTGCACACCCTAGTCCTACTTTCCTCATTGGTAGGTAACATTGAATCCAATAGTTGACATTTCATCATTGGTCATTGACTGGGTGGTTTCCTTCTGTTTGACATCAAGACATCTATTCACACATTGGGATTTGTGTAGTGTCTTGGATGCCATTAGCACTATTGGTGGTTTCCTCTCATTTGTCTTCAATTTTCCTCATTGGATGTCATTCAAAGAGTCTTTTTTGGGAACCGCTTGCACCTGGTACACGTGAAAGACGCACATGGTCATTGGTTCATGAACATGTTCTTCATCTAATTTCCTCCAAATCATCAAGCTCCTACTTTGTACCTCGTGCTGAATGATGAGATATTCCTTAATTCTCTCCTTTCAACGGGTCTCCTTCCATCAACTTCAACTCATCTATTCTAGAGACGAGACCTAGAGTCCTATGAATACCTAGAGGCTTGCAGTCATTAGTGGCAAGTTCTCTCGCCATCGACAGTTGGGAATACATCAATGTATCCTGATCGATGGATTCTTCAAGTGTTCGACCTCGAATCCTTTATTCACACTTGTAAATATGTACTCGGTGCCTTGATACCTACTTTCATCATCGGTAGGATGTCTCACATTTTTTAACGGTATATCTCAATGACCGGTAATCAAACAAAGTCTCATTGTGTTCGACCTCAAGTCCTTTATTCACATGATGTAGATTTGCACCTTTGGCGGATTGTGTAGAAGACTTGAAGACATCAGTTTATAGCTGCAAATTTCTTGAGTTGTTTCTACCTTTTTATTAGACCAATACTTGTGTGACTTCAGTGATCATGGGAGATCAGATTGTACTCCATTGTATACAGATATCTTCAGACTGATTTTGAAACTGGTTTTACTGGGCCTTGTTCGTGACTATGAAAACCTTTGGCATGTAACCACATTTGTATTTTCCTATTCATGGCCATGGAAAATTGTTTGGTATATTTTCACATGGATCTGCAGTGTAATTCAAATTGGCAACCATGTATGCAAAATCAGTAAATATTGTAATGAGCAACTAGTTCTTCTAGCTGGGTCCCCATTACTCCACTTCTGGGTCTTATAATGTATTTCATCCATCGCAGATACTTCTCTGAGATCACACATTAGGGGGCATCTCTTATAGCAAGATTTGCATCACCCTATGCAATATTGCATAGAGGGCCCTTTTCCATTTCCCTATGTAGACTTGAAGTCCCTTGTTAAAAATCCCAGAGCTAAAAACATTATTTTTCCACATATACTCGCCTTGCCTATATTACAACATGTGTATGTGCAGGTTGCACCAATACAACCCACGTACATTGGGAAATGTGCCCAAAATTAAAAAATGATATTGGGTTTCCATGTCACGTCACGATATCAATGATCCTTGGCCTTTCATTTACTGGAAAAGTTCCAACTTGGCCCTTCAGTTCCACTTGAAGGCTATAAATGGGCCAAATCTGAGCTATGGAAAAGAGGAGAAGGAATTCAACTTTGAGAGCAAAGTTACTCTGGAGAAATTATTCACTTCACATTGACTCTGCATCCCTTTGTCCTTTAAGTCTAAACACAATGTTCAACCCCCAAGACCTTCCCTTATCGATTGAGAACTTCATTGCCTCTCTTATATGAGCTTGCCTTTGGTGGAGGATTGAAGTGGTGGAGGCTCAACTGGAAGAACCTTAGTTTCTCGGTTCCAAACCATGCTGACACAGAAGTTTGTAACTCATTCACTTCTGTTGATTATATCTTAATAGAAATACTCTTTTCTCTTCCAATTAATATCTTGCAAATATTTGAATTATTGTTCCATGGGTGTATTTGTTATGAATGTTGATGGATTATCCTATTGAATGTTCTAACATTATATATTATCACCATATGCTTGCATTGCTTGGTTGTTGAGGACTAGTTGCAACTATATAGATTTGGGTCAAGTTCTCAACGATGGACTTCATCAAACATCTAGACGAGTTAGGACACTTATCTTGTCTTGTTAGCATATTTGTTTCTATAGCATACTTGAGATTAGAGTTGATTTCTGCAGTCATTTCCGTATATTGTGGTTTACCCCTAGCCATAGAGATATTTTCCTCGTAACAAGCGCAACAAAAAGAGTTCAATTATTTGATGCAACACTTGTGCTCTGTTGATATTGAGAGGGGGGTGAATCAATATCAATTACAATTTAAAACCCTTTTTCAAATTATAATTAAACCATTCAATTATATCCAATGAGAAATGAACAATAGTATAAGAGTTACACCAATACACCATGCACAATATATGAGAAATAATCAATAGTTTTTGTTCAAGGGAAGTAATGACTTCCAAAGGCAGCTACAGCTTCCAAATGTATAGGGAGGGATAAAAATCCAAGAGGAAGATACAATCCTCCAATATTAAGAGATATTTGAACTCTCCATTCTTGCCACTTCCTTCCACCCAAGAATATATGAGAGATAATAAAACTTTACATTAAATCATCACCATCAACCAATCATTACATAGAACCTGATAATGTTTCCTGAGACTTCTTTAATTTCTGAAATTCTTCAATTCTTGGAGTACTATGATCCTGTAGATAATATTACTCAATGTATTCTCTGAAACTCCTCTAATTTTCACTCCTTGAATCCTCCCCAAAAGGAGGTTATAGAAAGAATGGTAGACTTTATTCAATTCTGGTCTATTCAGAAGACCCAACTTGCACAACATGCCCCATGCTCAATATTTAACATCCGATTCTAAAACTCACACACAAGAAACTAAAGTCCATACTCTTTCCAATGGAAGTCATCCCACTTCATTTGGATTCTTTATGAAGAAGTTATGACTATTTTACCCGGAACACCTTTTTATTGACTAACTTCAGGACTAGTCACAAACCCTATCTTCCACAGAGTGTAACTCCATAATTATAGCGAATCAAGAGCTGAAATTTTTACCAGAGGTACCTTGATATGTCTTCTCAATACCATAGTGATTTCACCATCTGAATCATTCTAGAAAAAATGTTATAGCAAAAAATGGTAAGATGACCTGAAAATAACATACCTTAGAACACATCACCAAAAGACTTCATCCTCCCTTGAAATCCGGCCTTCTTTACTTCTGATTTCCTCTAAAATTCAACTTGTGTCAAATGAATGTATAATGATGTTTATTTATACCATTTATTTCACTTCCTTTTAACATTAGGGCCGACCTGACACTTTCTTATTTTGTAATTCTTTTCTTTAATTATCTTCAGGGCCTACATGTACTTCCTTCTTCAATTCACTTTGTCATCTTCAAAAATTCATTTATCCTCAACCATAAGGATCCACGTGACATGCCACATACCACCGGAAACAAAATGATGTATACTATACATCCATGGGTGTTGTATATGCATGTGCATTTTCCTTCATGTCCAAATGCCTTCATCAATCTTGCGGTCCAAAACCCATGACTAGGGTTGACATCAATGACAACAACCAATCTTCCAACAATATCCCCCTTTGTCATTGATGGCAACACTCATGCTCCCCCTATCATCATGATCCCAATTTCTCTCCCCCTTTGACATCAATGTAAAAGGTTAGGGCTGTTCCCCCTGAGTTTAATGAAAAAATGTAACTCTCTTCTTTGGGGCTACTCCCCTTGAACATGTGGCACTCAATAATACTTCATCCTTATTTTTGCTCATTGGGACTTTTTCTTCCTTAGAATCCTTTTGTGTGGCTTCTATCTTCGGTCTCTCTTCTTCATTTCTAGGATGTATATGTTGTTCAGTCTTCTTGTTGTAGTTGCAACCAATCTTCCTGAGTTATTTTCTCTGATTTTACATTTTCGAGAATCAAACGTAAGAGTGTATCCTTGATCACACATTTTACTAACTCTTAGTAGATTATGATTCAAGTCTTCAACCAATAGAACATTATTTGATTTTACATTTTTTCTTCCAATATCTACTACACCTTCTCCAAGTATTTTGGTAGATGATTCGTCTCCAAGTGCAACATTGCCACCCTTTCTCTTCAAGCTGATGAATTTGTCTTGATCCCCAGTCATGTGTGATGAGCACCCACTATCTATGAACCATTCATCTTCTTCTTTGCATTCTTTAGCAACCAATGCTATTCGACAATTTTTATTTTGTGGAATTTCTTTCATTTTCCATGTTGTAGTTGGTATGCAGACATTTGACATACGATTATCTTCTTTTATCTCTCTGCAATATTGTGCTTTGTGACCAAGATTATTGCACTTGTAACATACAATATTTTCATCCATTAATGGGTCAAATGGATTATAATTTATGTTGACAGTTCTACGAACATTTCCATATCTACTATTTTCACCATTTATGTAGCTTGCATAGTTATTCCTTTCATTGATTCTACAATTGATTGCCTTGTGTCCAAAATTTCCACAAGTATAACTGATCAGAATCTGGACCAGGGGGCAAATTTTAGCTCAAAAATCAAAGTTCTCAGAATCACCTAAAAACAAATGAGTTTGTAGCCCTCGACATCACAAACCCAACGCAACTCGTTTCGCCTCAAACGGACGTCAGGAACGAAAGTTATTGCGATTTGTTCGAATCGCCAAACAGGTAAAAAAAGGGATGCTGACTGGGTAGGCCGTACTACTGACGTGGCAGAGGCTGTACAGATGAATGGGCATCCATATATGCTGATGTGGCATCCGTACAGTGACTTGGCATTGGTGACGTGGCAGGCATTCATAGACAGACAACTGGGCGAATTCAATTTGGACACGTGGCACTTTCTTGGGCGTATGGAAGGGTGCCACGTGGCCCAATCAAGGGCTGCCACGTGGCACCCTGGGTTTGACTATTTGGTCGTTTAAAAGATTTATGGAGGCCACGGGGTTTGAACCCCAGACCTCCCCCACCATTCCAAAGTTTTAAACCAAATCCGCTAACCACTATGCCACGCGTGGCCCTTTGTATATTACACGAGTTTTTAAACATTTGAAGTTGAATTGAAAGTTACAAGGCGGGGGTTCGGGCCGGGGCTTAGCCCCGACCCACAGTCATATTACCATAAACCATATGACCAGCACACATATTATTTGTTGCGGGAATTATATTGTTTCAAATGGCGCGGAGTTGTGGATTAATCCACGGTTATAACAAGTTACATGTGACCGAAAAAAAACACATTCAAACCGAGCGCGCGGGTTTCAACATGGAACCGTGGTTCTATTGTTTGATATGGCATATGCCCGTGCCATATGAATTGTGGCCTTTTTTGTTAATGCGCGGGAGTTTGTTTTTAATATGGTTTTAACCCCCGGTCACGCGTACAAAACATATGACCTTCCGTTTATTAAACGCGCGGGGTGTGTTACATAGCCTATGGTTATGTTATAAAACATATGGCCATTCACATTTTAATATGGCGCGGGGTTTGAAACC
>JASDQU011402188.1:33185-43761 GCA_032191745.1 Picea mariana
TTTTTTGTTAATGCGCGGGAGTTTGTTTTTAATATGGTTTTAACCCCCGGTCACGCGTACAAAACATATGACCTTCCGTTTATTAAACGCGCGGGGTGTGTTACATAGCCTATGGTTATGTTATAAAACATATGGCCATTCACATTTTAATATGGCGCGGGGTTTGAAACCGTGACTTGTGGTTTAGATTTGTAACCCGTGGGTTTTGTAAGCGCAGGATTTTGGTTGTGTTTTAAAACCACGCGCATAGACACTTGTCACACCCACATTTAACCACTGAAACAGGTGCCAAGAATTGCGCTGGGACGTGGCCATATGGCCCCCCATGCACCCAACACCTCCGTCCTCGGGGGCCTTAGTTCCGCTAACGGTTCGACAAATTGGCACGTTTTGCGGGATGCGCGTCGGTGCTGAGTTTTTGCACGGAAAAACGCTCAGAGCTAGGTTCATTCTTCCACAGGTGCAGAATGGCGAACCAGTAACAGAGCTTGAAGGGGAAAAATGGCAGAAGCCATAACTTTTGGAGTTTTTGACCAAATCAGGTGTTGTAAAAGCCCAGCTAGGGGTTTTTGGACGTTCTGAGTCCATTGGCATAGCTTTCACAGGCATTTGAAGACTCCTTATGAAGTTTTTTAACCATTGAAGCTTGAGGAAGCTCTAGGGAGCCTTAAAGCCCTCATTGTTTGAGGCATTGCTCAGATGAGCCCATGTCCATTTTCTGAGACTGAATAGTCATTTTTGAGGTTTTTATGTATTCTGAATCCAATGGTACAGTCTAAAAATCCATTTGAGTTGAGAAGCATCTTGTAAAGAGAATTTGAAAAACTAATCCCAAAGAGCCAAGTCCATTGAAGGAGGCTCAAGGAGATGTAGCCCAGAGAGGGGTGAACTCCTTTATCATCTTGGTATTGCTGTGATTTTTATGTGTTATTTGATGCATTTTATACTGCTGTGTATTGGTTTATAACACATGATTAACCTTTTAAAAATAACATTACTCACACATCTACATTGACAAGAAGAAGCCTAAACTTAACACATAAACTATCTTTCATATTTAAACACATGAAGCAAGGTCCTGTTAAGGTTTATTTTATTGAAGTAGAGGGTGCTTGCATAGCATAACAAGTCAGCCTTCTATTTTCAGATCAATAACAATGTCCAAGAAAGAAATTTTGATACCTGGGTGTAAGTGATCTTCTTTGTGGTGTGGTCCATCTGGGTTCACGATCTATTCTTCTGTATTTTCCTTCATAATGATTGCTTTCATACCTAATGGGAGAGGATCTTCTTGATGTCTCATTCCTTTTGAATTCTAGTCTTATATTTTGTTGTTCAACTTGTTCTGGAGTGTTGGTTTCATCATTTTCAACTTCCTTCTCTTATTTTGTTGTCTTCAAACTATCATTGTATCCTAGTCCTATCTTGTCATTTGGATATCTTTGACTGCTAAGGATCTCATCTAATTTTTTAGTGGTTTTTTTGAAGTTCTTCAACTTTTGTGTTGTCAATAGTAGCTTCCCTTTTGTGTGATCCAATTCTGCTTTCAATTTCTCATAATCTTCTAATTGTTCCTTTAAGCTATTAATGGTCTTTTCAAGCTTGTAATTCTCTTCTTCACAACTACTCAATTCACCTGTTAGTATTATGTTTGTGTTTCTAAGATTTCTATTTTCAGTTTCAACATGCTTCAAGTTTTCAAGATTCTCATCTTCTTGTTCACTCTATGCATTGTCTTTGTATCCCCAAAAAGAATCAAGGTTGGTTTCTTCATCTGAATCTTCTTCACAAATGATTTCTTCTTCTTTAGAATTATTTTGATCATCATCCTGGGTTTCTTGGGTTATGAAGAGGAATTATCCTCCATCATTATCTTCTTCATCACTCTCATCTGAGGAGATGTCATCATCCTTGGAGTAGAAACTCTTTTTATTGTTGATACCTTTCTTTTTATAGTAGCAGTTTTCAACAATATGTCCTATTCTACCACAGTTAAAGCATTTGAGAGGAGACTTACCTTTGTATCTTCCACTTCCCTTATGGAACCTTCTTACAAAATTTTCTATTTCTTCATCAAGGTCATTATCCTTGTCTTTTGTCTTCTTTATGGCTTTAAAAGCTGCTTCATTGTTTGGTTGGTCACTTTCTGTATCTGTTCTCATTTCATATGCCATAAGGGTCCCATGTAATTCATCCATTGTCATTTTGGTCAAGTCCCTAGTTTCTTCAATGGCAGAGACCTTAGCATCATACTTTAAGAGAAGTGATCTCAACACTTTTTGTACAACCAATGATTCATCGAGCTCTTCACCTAATCCTCTGATAGAATTGACAACTTCATCAACTCTAAGAAAATAGGTTGCAATATCTTCCTTTTTATTCATCTTCAAATTTTCAAATTCTGCTCTATGCCATTGAAGCTTGACCTGTTTAACTTTTGGATCACCTTCGTAGATACTCTTGAATTTGTCCATACCTCTTTAGCAGTGCTGCAGCCCATCACTTTTCTATCAATGGTTGGTGCCAATGATGCTAGAATAACATGTCTAGCTTTTGAATTACAACTCATAAGCTTCTTCTCATTTGGATCGGTTGGAGCATTATTTGGGATTACATAGCCATTTACATCTGAGTGCCAAATGTCTACTCCCAAAGCCGTTAGGTAAGTTTTCACTCTATCACTCTAGTATGCATAATTTCTTCCATCAAATTTTTGAATCCCATTTGAAATGTGTTCATGGTCATCCATCTCTGCTCAAGATTTTCCTTCCAGTGGTTAAATTTTTCTGAAGGCAACCTGCTCTGATACCAATTGTTGATACTGAGAGGGGGGTGAATCAGTATCAAGTACAATTTAAAAACCTTTTTCAACTTATACTTAAACCATTCAATTATATCCAATGAGAAATGAACAATAGTATAAGAGTTACACCAATACACCACAATACGCCATGCACAATATATGAGAAATAATCAATAGTTTTTGTTCAAGGGAACTAATGACTTCCAAAGGTAGCTACAAATTCCATATGTAGAGGGAGGGATAAACCTCCAAGAGGAAGATACAATCCTCCAATATCAAGAGAGAGTTGAACTCTCCATCCTTGCCCCTTCCTTCCACCCAAGAATATATGAGATATAATAAAACTTTACATTAAATCATCGCCATCAACTAATCATTACATAGAACCTGATAATGCTTCCCGAGACTTCTTCAATTTATGAAATTCTTTAATTATTGGAGTACTCTGATCCTATAGATAATATTAATCAACGTATTCTCTGAAACTCCTCCAATTTTCACTCCTTGAATCCTCCCCAAAAGGAGGTTATAGAAAGAATGGTAGACTTTATTCAATTCTGGTCTATTCAGAAGACCCAACTTGTACAACATGCCCCGCGCTCAATATTTAACATCCAATTCTGAAACTTGCACAAAAGAAATCAAAGTCTGTACTCTTTCCAATGAAAGTGGTCCCACTTCATTTGGATTATTTATGAAGAAGTTATGACTGTTTTACCCGGAACACCTTTTTATTGACTAGCTTCAGGACTGGTCACAAACCCTATCTTCCACAGAGTGTATCTCCATAATTATAGTGAATCAAGAGATGAAATGTTTACCAGAGGTACCTTGATATGTCTTCTCAATACCATAGCGATTTCACCATCTGAATCGTTCTAGAAAAAATGGTAAGATGACCTGAAAATAACATACCTTAGAACACATCACCAAAAGACTTCATCCTCCCTTGAAATCCGACCTTCTTTACTTCTGATTTCCTCTGAAATTCAACTTGTATCAAATGAATGTATAATGATGTTTATTTGTACCATTTATGTCACTTCCTTTTAACATTAGGGCCGACCTGACACTTTCTTATTTTGTAATTCTTTTCTTTAATTATCTTCAGGGCCTACATGTACTTCCTTCTTCAATTCACTTTGTCATCTTCAAAAATTCATTTCTCCTCAACCATGAGGATCCACGTGACATGCCACATACCACCGGAAACAACATGATGTATACTATCCATCCATGGGTGTTGTATCTGCATGTGCATTTTCCTTCATGTCCAAATGCCTTCATCAATATTTTGGTCCAAAACCCATGACTAGGGTTGACATCAATGAAAACAACCAATCTTCCAACATGCTCATCCCCGATGCTCTCATTACCCGAACTGCAACAACCTTTTAAGATTGAGGCAGATGCTTTATACTATGTTGTGGGAACAATTCTCACTCAACATGGACATCTCGTGGCCTATCATAATGAGATGCTATCAAATATCATCCATAAGTACCCCACTTACGACAAATAAATGTACTCCATTGTAAAAGTCTACCGCCAGTGGAGGCATTACATTCTCTAGAAGAAGAAAATCATCCACATTGATCATAATCCTATGCAGTTCATGAAAACAAAAGGAAATTTGAAGAATGATTGCCATAAAAAGTTGTCTACATACTTGCAACAGTTCCATCTCAACATCAAGTATAAGATAGGGAGCACCAACTACGTCGCTGACTACCTCATTCGACCTCCAGTTGAAACACTAATCATGGTGCTACTCTCCTATGGACATGAGATCTCCAGGTGGCCCCATCTCTACGAGCTAGATCCTAAATTCAGCACTACCTACCATATGTTTGGCACAAACAAAGTTGTTGTTGATTTCCATCTTCAGAGTAACAACCCCTCCGTTAAGATATAAAGTTAGTAGATACAGTGAAATTTGTTTTTTTGAAACATTGGTTAGAACAAGTGATATGCAATAATAACATACATCAATATTACATATCTTCTTCTCATCTACATCACTACATGGAAAGAATCAATTACAACATCATGATACTAATAGATCAATCATATCTCATAAATATAACAAATATGACTATCTACCCAACCTACCCTGCAAGGTTAGGACCTCCAAGATACATAATCAACACTCAAGTACATAATTCATCCCATTGATTTTGACCATTTAAGGAATCAGGACTGGCGATTGTTTTGAAGAACATGGAGGTATATATTCCCATAACCAAATCTAATCTAGACTTAGGATTAAAATAACAGTAAGGTACTGAATCATAACACAATTTAAATCATTCAATTTCTCAAAATACTAGACGAAGTTTTCCATCCCTTAAATATTACAAGTATAATTATTCATCATCTAGATAATATGCCTTCTCTTTATGAATTCCATCATAACAAAACATCTTCCCTTTAAGAATACAAGCATCAATCATTATTAAATATCTAGACCAATGTACCATCTCTATAAGAATACAAATCCATTGTTGTTCATTATCTAGAAAAAATTACCTACTCCCTAAGAATACCACATATAATCTATATTCAATATTTAACAATTTTCTTCCCTTAACGAATACGAGTAAACAAACAATTATTCACTATCTAGACAAGTGTACCACAAGAATTACATGGATAATCTATAATAACTCGACAATCAATCTAAATTCAACATAATGTGAGAATGTAATTTTTTACCAGCTATCTTAATCACTAGCTCAACTTTATTCACATAAGCATTCTTTTGAACTAAGTAAAGACTTACCTTCTATAGCTGTAGAGGTTTAATAGTCATTAAACATAATTTCACTAGATCTTCATTATGGAGTCATTAAGTACAACCATTAGGTATGATAATATTTATCTATTATCAAGATAAATGACAACTACAATATGTCGATTACCTTTGGTGGGCAAGAAGTCATAATCCAAAAAAATGTTAAAAGAATTTTTTCCCATTATATACTTTTTGTTTAGTCTAAGAACGCGCGTTAAACAAATATTTTATTAATTAAATGACAATGAAGGGTTTCTTAACTGGTTGGATGATAGTCCAATTATCTAGGTGGACAACTAGGAAGGTCGAGAGACTTGTAGACAAGGCGAGTTGGTGAACTGGTAACTAAGACGATCATTCCAAAATTCGCACACTTGGAAGAACCTACTCAAACTGGCAAGGGACTGTCAGTGATCTTTAGAGATGAATTTATTGTTAAGCCTAACATAATCCATGTGCGAAAGAGCTAAAGTATTCGGTATCCAAGCAATATCGCTACAATACGAATCCATGAAGGGAGTGGGTTCACTACATTAAACATATAGGGGTCGACTGAATATTAAATAAAATAGAGAGGCTAGCTAAGATCTGGATGGAACAAGATTAATTAACACACCAACTTTTATTGCTTAGTGTACAAATATTCATCGATGTAAGGGAGAGATTAAAATCATTCCATTCAGATGATGTTTTTTTACAATAATTAAATAAAATTTGAAATTCAAATGCAATATAAGCTTGACGACGGCCCCAAATTATGAGTTTCTAGAATGAAACTAATGATACAAAAATCCTTAAGAGGATCCATTCTTCATATTAAAACACAACAACTAAAGAATTCATATTCAAAATTGTAAAATTTATAGCGACCATACAAACTCGATTTTTAGAAATGTAAATCCATTTTGCAGTGACACAACGAAATTTTWAATTATGGAATTGCATTAACCTTCATAATGATCCAAYGGAATCCTTGATTTTGTAATTCAATAAAATTATAGTGACTATCAATCCTTGGATTCCCRAGCAGAAATCAAATGCAACAACTTTGACGAATGTCTCATTTTATTGAAGGAATTTGCAAAATCAATCTACTACTACACAARCAAATCAATTCCAGAATCGTAATAGAATTTCCAAAGAAATTAAAAGTTTCGGAATCATATTAGAATTCCAACGACCAATGCTTTCTAACTTTTCAAAATTCCTTTAATCTTGACAGTGAGCAATACAATAATCATGTTCCCATAAAATTCAACTAAATATCGCAATCATAAATATTCAAATTCTTGATTGGCAATTAAATAATTGTTTAAAAAACAGAGCATATGAAATATGGTTTCAAAGTTCATAATGGGAATTACAATACCACTCAGAGTACAAGTTCGGATTTGCAAAAATTTACAGTGACAATACTAATCTTATAGTATCAGATCTATCATTTAGTTGGAAGCAAAAAGAACAAATTGGCTTCCAAATTTTCTAATTAAATTTTGCAGTGACTATACTCATTCTAAGATCCAAATTAATGATACTACAATAAAATTCAGAAATAAAATACCGTAACCAATGAAGACTGAGATTTTATGATGTCCTTCAAAGACTTGAACTCCTTCTGTACTCCCTCTTGACAATCACCGAAACTTCACTGATACCTCCCAGCCAATGATAGGGGTACTCTTCTTCCCCCTTATCCCCCCGAGCTGCAAAGGGGCCACACACAAGAAACCAACAAACAATAGCTCCATGGCTTTCCCCACAAGGAAGATCTTCCACTCTTTCTACAAGCTTGGTATCCCAACTCTCATAAGTAAAACACAATCCATCAAATTTTGGCAGCATAACARTACCAAGAAAAAGTGAGCTCCATTTCCCTTCTACACCATTTTTTTTATAGAAAAATCCCCAATGACACATGTCCCCATGCACAAATAATTAATTTTTTAAATYAATTTAATTATAATTATTCCCCAATGATCTTAGTTARAGTTGKATTAGGATTCTTCTTCTAATTAGACTTAGTGGTAGTTTGACTTAAGATACTATTCTATGTATATACCTATTCTCTTAAAATTTTATTTCTTTCTATTTAAAAAATTATTTTTATTAAATTCATGCATACATGTGCATTTTATCCACCCTTTAAATTGTATTCCCTRTTTTTCTAGAGTTTGAATTTATYTCAAATCTTTTMACTTATGACATAGTTCATTTAGTCATTTATTTAAATTTTAGACTTAGACTTAGTTTTAGAATTAGGCTTAGACTTTTGTTGGGATTTATAATATACTGACTAATTAATTATTTTATTCTAACAAGGTCTAACCATTTAAATGTTTTCTAGGCCACCTAGATTTATTGACTCAAGTTTTAATTACATGACGTCCCCTTCAATACACACCTTTGTGCTTCAAGGGTGCCACTCTCCTTTGACTAGTTTTGGAAGTTTGTCCGACCCTTGGAGTCAATACTCCATTCAATCAACCTTGTGAGAGACTAAGGGTTTCTAAGGAATAAGGATTTTGCATTATTGTGCACCCTTTAGAAATATTTGTGAGCGATTGTCTCAGTCCTCCCTCATGACATCGTGGACCTCTCAAAATAGGTAATCGTTAACCTACAATTCAGGTCACGGTGGGAGCACTAGTAGGCCGTGACAGGGACGTTTCCACTCATCTCCCTCAAATGTTTGGTTTCTGTGCATGACCCCTTTACTCCTTATATGCATTGGATTAGAGAGCATCATGCAACCTGCATCCATTGACAAAAATGGTGTCAATAATCCATATACATAAATCATACTGTAATCAATTATATATCACATGTGTGTAAAATGAAATACTCAATCAAAATACAATCCACTCCTTGACTCAATCTAGAGTCCAAGGTTGTCCATTGATGCCATCAACATCCATAATCTATCATGTGTCCTGCACACTCAGGAGAAATCGTCAATAATATCTAGAAATACATACAGATATGAAAGTAAAAATAAATTAAAATACATCAGAAACAAATCATAATCAAAATGAAATAATAATGTACTATAGTCGTATCACTTGCACGCAAGTTTCTTGAAGGAATAAGTCAATATAAGTGTGATAAGTAGTACCGGATGTTACATACACCCCCTCTTGTTTTAAACTTCATCCCAAAGTTTGTACAATATACAAATGCAAGTAAATAAATGTATCTGACGTAGATATATATATCTAATCTATCAAACAAATAAGGAAACTATTGACGTATTTCATATGCGTCCTCCCATGTAGTTGAGTGTGGACTATAATTGTCCCAATGGACCTTGACTTGATTGACTATTTTATGTCGTAGTTGTCGAGTGCTATGGTCCAGAATGTAGATTGTCTTCGCCATGAGAGTACCCTCATTCGACACCTGGAAATAAATCATGTCAATAACATCCAGCATATCACTAATATAATGTCGTACAATAGATACATGAAATACATCATGCATACGCCTCAAAGAATCAGGCAAGGCTAGTCAATAAACCATGGGTCCTTTTTATTTCCACAACCTCGAAAGGTCCCACAAATCTAGGAGAAAGTTTGGAACCCTTTCCAAACTTGATCGAACTCTTGTGCAGTTTTACCCGCAAGAAAACTCTATCGCCAACCTCATAATTGCGATCAATGAAATGTGCATCAACATAACTCTTATGTGATCCTATGCTTATTTAATCCTCGGTCTTATCGATTTCAATCTTTCTTCCATTTCTTGGATCACTTCCGTCCCCACTAGGACCCTATCCTCAAGTCGATCCCAACTCAACGACGTCTGACATAGTCACCTGTAAATAAACTCAAATGGTTCCATATTAATCATACTCTGGTAGTTGTTGTTGTATGAAAACTCTACCAATGGAAAGAAGTCTTCCCAATGTTTATGTTGATCCATCACATACATACGGAATGTATCCTTCAAAATTTGGTTCATTCTCCCTGTTTGTATGTCTGTCTCCGGGTGATATGTTGTACTAAAATTCAGTTGCATTCCCAATGCTTCTTGGAAAATGTTTCAAACATCCTATAAATACTAATCCTCTATCGGATATGATCTTTCTTGGTACTCCATGTAACCTCAAAATCTCGCTAATAAAAATTCTAGCTATATCTGGTGCCTGATACATCGTATGCACTAGAATAAAGTTTTCACTCTTCGTCAGAGTGTCAACTACTACAAAAATTGAATTGTGTCTCCTTGCCGTCAGTAGAAATCCAACAATAAAATCCATCGAAATGACCTCCCATTTCGATTCAAGAATAGCGTGTGGTTGTAACAGTCATGCTGGATGTCTATGTTCATCCTTCAGTTGCTAACATTCTAGAAATATCACCACATAACTCACTATGTCCGTCTTCATTCCCTTGCAGAATAATAAAGGCTTAAGGTCTGCCTTCATTTTCATGACTCCCGGATGAGCCATGTAAACTGTTCGATGAGCTTCTCTTAAAATAAAAATTATCAATTCGTTATTAGGTGGTACATAGATTCTACTGTTATATATTCATAATCCATCGTTGTCCAATGAATAACATTCAGACTTTGGTACCATGATGGTATCCTCTCTAGTATTAGCCTTAACTTCCTTGTACCAAACATCGTTAATTTGTAGAGATAGAATATTTCTTCGCATATTTGTCTTAAGAGGTATTACCGAGAATATGCGTGGTCTTCGACTCAACACATCTGCCACTATGTTCACTTTTCCTTTAATATGTGAAATCTTAAAGTCGTATTCGCTAAGTAATTCTTACCAAAACCTCTATTGTAACATCCCGCTCTGGCGCACTTACCAAACTTATCCTTGAGGACACTTGCTCGCAAGTGATCTGGATTTGTATGATGATAAAACTTTTTCCTTCATTATGATGCATTAAGATACATGACAGGATGTTTTTACTATGTTGATGTAGACAGGTGCTGCTGACTCAGTTTCATTGAGTGTGCAGGGTTTC
>JASDQU011402191.1:21710-42563 GCA_032191745.1 Picea mariana
TGAAGTCTTAAGTCTAGTTCTATTTTAGAACTAAAGTGTAATGTTGAGTTGTAACTGAAGTCTTAAGTCTAGTTCTATTTTAGAACTAAAGTGTAATGTTGAGTTGCAACTGAAGTCTTAAGTCTAGTTCTATTTTTGAAATAAAGTCTAATGTTGAGTTGTAACTGAAGTCTCAAGTCTAGTTCTATTTTCGAACTAAAGCATACGAGTCTCAAGTCTAGTTCTATTTTCGAACTAAAGTATAATGTTGAGTTGTAACCAGTCGCAAGTCTGGTTCTAAGTTCGAACTAAATTTTGAAGATGAGTTATGATTAAATCATGCAAACATGTTACTATTTCTAGTCTCTCCTCTTCTCCTCTTCAACCTATATAAGCAGAGGTCGACCCCTCTCTTCAACACAGTTTTGATATGCAGGTTAAGGGTGAAGAAATAGAGGCACACATCAGTGATAAAGAGGAATCATACCAAAGAAGCATATCCGTGTTGTATATGAACAATAGAAGCAACATATCATAGGTGTATTTCAGCAAGTTCTTTTAGGTCTTTGTCAGGTCATAGTCATCTTGGAAAGCTCTTTAAGAGAAGAACATTCATGGTGGATATTTGTAAGTGATCTTACATTATTAATGCAATAAAGGAATATCGTTTGCTGGGGTTTTTCTCCCTGTACAAGGTTTCCCTAGGGTATATGTGTTGTTGATGTGCATGCTTACTTATCTACATAGATATTTCTATTCGATTATGATTTGGTATTATTGAAGTGTATTAAGATAGAATCAAAGTGTCGAAGAAAATCAAAGAATTATTCCGCATAAGAAATCAAGCTCATAATTTAACATGGTATCAGAGCTTATGGTTTGTTAAATATGTTGAAGTGAAGCTGTAGGTACACATAAATCGAAGCTATCTTGATTAAGTTTCTAGTGTGAGGTCCATGGCATCCTCTATTTGAGTTAGGGCCGAGGATAGGCTCGAAGGAGATGCCAAGTTCAATGTGTGGAATCTCTGGATAACAAATATCTTGCAGGAGCATGATCTTGAGCAGTATGTGACGACAGTGGTGGAGGAACCCATGAATAATGCAGGAAGAGAATTCTTTAGAAAGAGTCAAGAAAAGGCCAAGCGAATCATCTTTGACTCAGTCAAAGATAGTATAATGCCTGCAATGACTTCATTAATGACTACCAAGGACTGTATGGATACCTTGGTGAATCTGTATGATAAATAGGCTCCAAGTCATAAGAGGACACTTAAGCACAAGCTTAAGTATTTGAATATGGAGAAAGGTGAATCAGTGGCATCTTTCCATTCCAAGCTAGCCCAGATCAGAGATCAACTTTTGGTCACAGGGTTGATAGTGGATGATGATGATTTAATGTAGGCCATTTTTTATGGCCTTCCTTCTTCATGGGATACCTTCTAATCCAATGTAAGTGGGAGAGAGATTCAACCCTCATTTGAGAGGTTATGGTATGGTTTCCTCCAAGAGGAGAGTCACACAACTACTAGGAGCGAGCCAATGAAAGAAGAGAACTCAGCTTTAGCATCAAGATTCAAGGGAAAGAAGAAAGGAACTTTCTAGAAAGGCTCTCAGAGGAAGCCAAACACCAAAGGTACATTCAAAGGAAAGAATATTGATACATATAAGATTAAATTCTTTAGTTGTAATAAGTTAGGTCATTTTGGTAAAGATTGTTGGTTTAGAAAGAAATATCCTAGGAAAGGGAAACATCATGCCTCAATTGTTGAAGATGATGAATCCAAAAGAAATCAGAAAATTCTTTCTAATGAGAAAGAAAATAGAAAATAATATTACTTGGTTTATGCATTATCCAGTTCAGTTTTCACGGGGCCGAAAACTTGTTTAGTAGATAGTGGTGCATCAAAGCACATGATAGGGTACAATGAGATTGTTCAAGGAAAATTTCCCTGCGGACAGGTAGATCTCCTCTTGAGATCTAGACTCTTATCTCTTAAGACAGAAGACGCTTAACGTGGACACTGACTTCCTTTCAGATCTATACAAACTAATGCATGAGGAGGAAGGAGAATAGGAGTATCTTTTTACCGATGTTTGTCCTTGCACGCTCTGAGTTGAGCTCCGATCTTTTTCTCCTCGATGAGCCCTATAGACAAACAATAGTACAACCACTTCCTACTCTATTGATGTTATCTTGAAAATAGATCTATCTATCAACGATAAGTTCATGTAATATTAAACGCGAACTAGAAAGAAACAGGCCAAGCGTGTCATATTGATGAGAACAATGATAGAAGTAACTTACAACCGTGGATGCAAATGCGACAGCTTCGTCAAGTCCCCTTTGTCTAACCCTTGCTCAAAAGATCCATGACCTGGATGATAGCAGCTTCACTGATTACTCTCCTCCAGTTCACCATGTGTTTCCTATGAGATCATAGGTTTCATGCTTGCCATTCTTCCCCCTTTTCACCATCATAGAGCCTATTTATATAGGTTTAGACAGGCTTAACCTCTTAAGGTATCTTTAGGGTAAGTTGAGGATTTCCCTCCTTAGATCAGGGATCTTTTCCTAAGATCATGATTGAACCAGGAATTCGAATGAAACTACCTTCCCAAATTGAAATATCCTCCCCTTATTCTCCTCAATAGATCAACTGTTGCCCAGATTAGACAGTGCTCCCTCAAAAGGGGCATCAGGGTGCTATAACGCTCCCTAGTAGGCTCAAGGGGAGCGCTAGCGCTTCAAATATTTGTAGCACTCCTTCAGAGGAGTGGTTTAGTGTTATAACACTCCCCAACACCTTGTAGGGGAGCGCCAGCGCTCCTAAGGCTGATGTAGGGGAGCGCTCTCCTCTAAAACCTTAGTTTGAAAGCTCCTTTCAGGTGGCAAGAGATACTTGACTTCAGTTAACCATCCCTCTCCCTCCAAATCAGGTGTTTGAAGTATTCTAAGTGTCTCCTTAGTGTCTTCATCATGGCAGTATGCTTTGATTGATACTTATGACACTTGTGAGAAACATGCGACATTTATGAGCAACATGCGACACTTGCGAGAAACATGCGACATTTGCGACACTTGCCAAGGTGAGTAATGTTGATGTGTAACAGATTGCCCCCCAAAGTATGAAGTTATAAGATGAGAACTGATAACTGAAATGCTTTGTAGACTTTCAAGAAAGGGTATAGATGCAGAGAACCTGACAAAAGCTACATACAAACATCCAATGAATATCATGACATGTTTCAAACCCAAGGCAGGCATACCTATGCTTGGGTGATCAAGATTTACAAGATATGGCCGCCATAAAATACACTGCGGATCCATAATTGTATTGATGAAAAGGTATAGCCACCGAGGATACAATGTGGATCTATACTCAGATGACCTGGACTGATCGTAGCCACGAAGAATACACAGTGGATCTATGAGATGGCAAGACATAGCCATGACCAATACAAAGTGGATCTATGTAACAATGTATGTATCATTTGTCCAAGAGAAACTCCTTCGCAACCTGGGCAAAGTACATATGAAAGTGATCACTCAACCTAGGGTCTTCTTACCAATCCCAATGTGGTACAAATCTAACCATGTGAATATATGTCCTGATGTCGAACATGGCAGAAACCACTTGATTACCGGTCAATGATGTAAACCGTTAACAAGCACGAGGGAGACCACCATTAATGTCAATGATTCCCAAGGTACTCTAGTACATTCCAATGAATGTGAATGGATGAGATGGAGTCGAACATCTGTGGAATCATCCGATCAGAGGTTAGTGATGTAAACCCACTGTCGGATGTGAGGAGGCCTACCATTGAGGCATGCAGGTCCCAAAGTACTAACTAGTTTCTAAGCCTAGTTCCTGGATAATGTGTTGAAGTCGATAGGAATAGACTTGTCGAAAGAGGGCCTTAATGTATCCCACATCAATGACACGAAAAAAACATAGAGATGTAATTGGTATATCAAATGAACATGGACTGACACGGGTATTGAGACAAGATATTTGTGATGGCTGACTCTCGAGGCAGATACTTCCCTTGAACACTGAGGCACAACAGCAAAAACATGACATGGACCAAAACTTCATGATGCAATGGATGCTGTGACTTATGTCAGGTGACCCAAAGGAGTGAAAGAAACTCAAAGGATTGGCTCAGTGCAGAGGTTCAATGGATTATAATGCGTGCAAATGACAAAGTGTCGTGTTCAAGGGCGACTCTAAGAATTACTTGGTAATGTTCTCAAGAGACTGCTTGGCTTGCTTCTTTCAAATTTTCCCCCATCCAGATAGACGAGTACCTCTTTTTTATTTAATGAGCTTGAGGAGGATAACACATGCTCGATATAACTCACCTTCGGTAAGTTCCTCTTCCTTTGTTTAACGAACTGGAAGAAGTAAGGGTTCGGTCCCGTATGGGCCTGTTGATGTTTGTTTTAGTGAGTCCAAAGACAGAAAACTTGAAGGTTTTTCATGAATATAGAGTCTGGAAAAACACTTAAAAGAGAACTCTCTCAGTTCATTTTTTGTACAGTTAGTCTCACGAGGCCGAAAAAGAGATAAACTACCACTCGAAAGACGCCCTTTTGAACCTTTTAACGAGTGTGAAAGGAAACAAGATCACTCGACAATCTTTTCATATTTAGAGAGTCTGAAAAGAGTTTAAAGATGACTCTAGGGGGGTTACTTTTTCGTGTGTCCATGCGGGTCCGAAAAAGAGATAAAATTCTACATGGTGCGTTCTCATGTTTTCGAGCTTGAAAATGAACTAAGATTGTGCTCATGGATGGGACAAGGTAAACAAACAATCATAACTGCTTGGAAACCTGTGACGTCAAAACTGCAATCCATAGGTTTAGTGAAGCCATTATATTGTTATAGAAACCCATAAATGACTATACCTTATAAAAAATGGAAATTTATAAATAGTAATACAATAAAAATTTCATTTTGCATAAGGATTTGTAGCAGTGGAGATTCTCACTTTGGAGGTGGATCTTGTTTTGCTTGATACCAGAGCTACGGTTGACTGTTTCTCTCGCCGTTTGGACCAGGTAGATCTTCATCTCCCCCTCTTTCAATTACATGGTTTAATATTCATTTTCATAGCAATATTTAATTTAAAAAATGAAGCCCTAGGTCGCTCCAAAAAGATCAAATCGGCCTCTCTTGAAAAAGATGGGAAAGAGACATTATTTTGAAAAAACGTGTTTATAAGGTGATAGAAAAGATGCCAATGCCTTAATGCTTAAGTGGATGGGTCATTTTTGTTAAAGAATCCATAAGAAATTCAAAGAAAATGCCCACGCAGTCATTATGAACATCATTTTAATTAAAAGCATTTTTTTGTTGCGTGAGGATTATTGAATGGTAAAGAGAGGGCATGATGATTATAAAAGAGGGCGTGGTCCTTTTTGATTAGTATGGGCATTAGATTTCATGTTTTTAAATTGTTTAATAAATTGCCGAAATTGCCGAAAAATTGAATAATGAAATTCTTTGTTTCTTGTGTTTGTAGGTGATTTTGGCGACCATGATCGAGTGGAAAGAACGAGAGCATGAGATCGATGATTTGGCCACTTTGCAGAGTACTCGTACATGGGCCACGTTGAGAGCTTGTGGCCTACTGAAATTCTTCAAATTGCAAAAGATGAAGAAAGAGATTCTTCTACTTGAGCACATAATCATCTTGTGGGATGTCACGGAGCAAGGATTCTGGATTGGAACACAGCTTCTAACCATCGAGTTGGAAGACGTATATTTCTTGACTAGCCTCTTGAAAAGAGGGGTTCCTATATCTTTTTTGAGACAGAGGGCGCTTCCTGAGCAAGTGGGCATATATCTGACATGTCATTGTGTCCCAGGAGCAAGACTGGTGGGGGGTAGAATCCCTATCAAGGATATTCGAGAGTTACCCCTTCGGTCCATTTTGTTTGCCATCACGAGTGTGATGGGAAGCACCAGCACCCATCTGGTGTCCAGATCACAGGTAGCCTATGGCGTACAGTGTTTGGAGCCAACACTATTTAACTGGAGCGTAGGGTTCCTTCAGAATGTGAAGGAACAGGTTTCGCGGTGTAGGATGGGGAAGAAACAATTTGGATATGGATCTTTTCTGGTCTCATTTTTCTTAGAGCGCATCCCCCAGATGAAGCCTCAGATAGCACTGCCAGTGCAACCAGTGGAAGAACCACGGATGGAGAGGTGGACTAGTCTGTCTCCGAGGCTAGTAGCAGAGTCAGAGTTTCGTTTCACCGATGACTTCTTCGCTTGGCTGAGACGGCAGTATCTCTGGATAGAAGACTTCCTGTATGCTGAAGTGGATTTTCGCGAAAGCATGGATTTGATTCCACTCGTGAGGGAAGATTGGGATGCGTCAGGTAAGAGACTGAGCAACACATTGTCTAGTTTTTTGTTTTTTAAGTTTTTAATGTATATGTTTTTTTTTTGGGTATGTAGAAGAGTTTTTAAAAGATGTATTGTTTTCACAATGCAGACAAGGGAGCAATGTGCCCAGCTGAGATACTGATACCAGGACGTCATGGGGGTGCTCCAGTTGCAGCAGATCTGGGGGCACCAGTGATAGGTCTCTGGGAGGTTGAAAGAAACCTTCAAGGCCTCACGATGGGCATTCCTCCTTTACGGAGGGGAGAAGTGCCTTTACATCTACAGAGGCACACTATGGGAGTGCCAGAGAATGTCAATTCTCTACTGAGATGCGTAGTGCGTGTAGTGATATGTTACTCTCAGCACAATGTAGTGCAGGGAGATTAGAGTCTCTCTGGTGATCTTATTTTGTATGACTTGTCAAGCGATGTTGTATGGGTGTAAAGACCCAACATTTTTCTCTTCTAAATACTTTTTTGATGTAATCAAAACATTTTCAGTCACGCTATGTATATATATATATAGTTCTGAGTTTTTACAATGCCAAAAACTTTGTACATGATGATGTCTTTAATGTGATGTGTTTTAATTTACATGTGATGTACAACTTGCTTTCCTTTATGAAATCTTATCTATGGGTGAGATACTTATCCATGATGTAATTAGCTAACGAATCCGAAACATTATTGAGTTCTCTTGGAATATGTCTGTATTCGATGTAATCAAACAGTTGTTCAAGATGACGAACTTGTAGGTGGAGACGTAGCAAGATAGGATTACGAATAGTGTAGATTCGACTGAGTTGATAGACCACGAGTTGGGAGTCTAGGTTAACAATGATACGAGAGATACCTAGGGAGGAGGCTTGGGTCAAAAGTTAGATGATAGCATGATATTCTGCCATGTTATTAGTCGTTGGTCCTAGGCAAATACCTCCTGAACTCACCACCTCGTCAAATTGGTAAATGACCCATGTTGTCGAAGCAATGTTCCGGGTGTGTTGACTAGTGCCATCCGCAAACCTGACAAAGATAGGAAAGGAAGATGTCATCTGCGCATGAAAACACAAAGAATAGTCATGAGTGGCAAGGGTAAAGACTCGAGCATGCGAAAGAAATAGACACAACAAACTAAAATACAATAATGTACAAAGTACACATGCTGGGTGATCTAGGCATAGTACTTTTTAAGGTAAAGCCCATTCTGGGGCTCTCCTAGGGAAATTCCATCATAATCGAATAACTCGTAGGCGCCTCTATGTAGAAAACGTTTCACAATGTAAGGGCCATGCCACAGAGGTTCTAACTTACCTATGCCCAATTTGTCATGAGCCTGGTGATAGACGAGGACTAAGTCTCCTTCTGCAAAAGTCTGAGGATGGACGGATTTGTCGTATTGATTTTTAATCCATTTCTGATGCGCCTCGTTAATGAGAGCGGCATCACGACGTGTTTCATCCAGTTTGGATAGATATAAGAAACATTCTTCTTCGACAGAAGTATGGGGTAGGAGTTCTAATTTAAGTTTCAGAGATGGAATCTCACACTCAATTGGTAAAACGGCTTTGATGCCATACACCAACTGGAAAGGAGTAAATCCAGTTGCGGTTTTCACGGAAGTACGGTAAGCCTAGAGAGCGGAGAAAAGTTGTAGATGCTAGGATGTCTTGTTTGCCCCTACCATGCATTGAATCATGGTTTTAAGGACCTTGTTGATAGCTTCAACTTGTCCGTTGGCTTGAGGATAGTATGGGGATGAGTTTTCATGGCGAAAACCCAACCTGACATGCAATTCACTCATCATCTGGTTCTTAAAGTATGCACCGTGATTAGTGATAATGGCGCATGGTACACCAAAATGAGTTATGATGTGGTTAAAAAGAAACAGAGCTATAGTATGACCATCGTTTTGAAAGGTAGGCATAGCCTTAGCCCATTTGGTAAAGTAGTCGATGGCGACGATCATATAACCGTGCCCCCCAGCTGAGGTAGGTTTACATTGCATAAAATCGATACCCCATTTGGAAAAGGGGTCGATGGAGATAATGGGGTGCAGCATAGTAGGGTGGGTGCGTGCCTTGTTGTTAAAAACTTGGCAGGGTGGGCATTTTTTGACTGCCTCAATACAATCTTTGAAAATCGAGGGCCAAAAATAGACAACACGTAGAATTTTTTGGGTTGTGGCCATCCCAGAAAGGTGACCACGACAGGCTCCAAGGTGACAATCATTCAAAATGCATTCAGCCTCTGCATGAATCAGACATCGTCGAAGGATAGTGTCAATACCATGACGATACAAGGTCTCGCCGATGATAAGATAACAACGAGAATGGTGGCGAATACGTCGATGCTCTTCGTGGGAAATGTTAGGTTGAAAGCATTGGGTTTGGAGGTAAAGGAGGATGTATCTGTACCAAGGATCAGAGGTGCTAATGAGGAAGAGAGCTTCATCATGGAGAGAATCTATAGGTTCGATATTTTCATCAGCATGGGGGAGATCGCAGATAAGTTTCGCAAACACCAGGGACTTTTTGTCTTTGGACTTCGCAAATTCAAGATCGAATTCCTAAAGGATGATGATCCATTTAGAGTATTTTCCCCCAAGCAGTTGACGTGTCAAGACGTGGTACATGGGGTATGAGTCCGCAATCACTGTGGTGGTGCGTAGTAAGATGTAATGGCGGAATCTCTGGACAGTGATGACGGCTGCCAGAGCCAGTTTCTCTACATGCGAATATTGGAGTTTAGATCCAGATAGACCCTTGATCAGGTAATAGATCACATTTTCTTCACCGTTGGGGTTCTCTTGAACTAACACCATCGCAATAGTGGAAGTAGAGGTAGCTAAGTAAAGGATGTAGTCCTTTGTATAGTCTGGAGGATGCAGCAAAGGTGCGTGGGTCAAGGCATGTTTGAGAGCATCAGATGACCATTGAGCGATGTCATCCCAGATGAAAGGGGTGTTTTTCTACAGCAACCACATGAATCCTTTAGTTATCTCAGCATAGTTGTAAATGAAACGGTGAAGGAAGTTTTCTTTTCCTTGCAAACTTTGGAGTTGGGTCAAATTGGTAGGTGGAGGTAAGGCTAGAATAGCCTTAATCTTTAAGGGATCCACCTGACTCCCGTCTTTGGAGACAATAAAACCAAGGATTCGACCGGATTCGACAGCAAAAATACACTTATGTGGGTTCAAACGGATACGATAGAACTGACATCGAAGAAAAATAGCCCATAAGTGATCAATGTGATCTGATCGATTGGATGAGTGGGCAGGTAAGTTGTCGAGGTAAGGTTCTGTGATATGCTTGATATCGTGGAAAGTGTACGACATGGCCCGCTAGAAAGTAGCACCAACATTTTTGAGACCAAAAGGTAGATTTCGATAGGCGAAAGTTCCCCATGGGAAGATAAAGGCGGTCTTATGTTGATCAACAAGTAAAATTTCAATCTGGTTATACCCGGAAAAACCATCCATGAAGGAGAAGATTACACTCCCAGTGCAATTATCAATAATTTGGTCGATGAAGGGCATAGGGTAGTTGTCCTTTGGACAAGCCTTATTGAGATCCCAATAGTCAACACAGACACGGATGGTCCCTTGTTTTTTCAGAACCGGAACAAGGTTGGAGACCCATTCTGTCAAAGGGACGGGATAGATAAAGCCAGATTTTTAAAGTTTCTCAACTTCTGCCTTTATAGCCATGATTTTTTGGGATGAATCGAGCATAGTTTCTATTGAACAGGTTTCGCACTAGGGTAAGTCTTGATTTTGTTCACGATGATCGAAGGGTCGATCCCTGGCATTTCCTCGTAGCTCCAAGAGAAGACATCACGGAATTCTTTAAACAGAGCGGTGTAAGAGACCACTTCTTCAAGTGTGCAATTAGCACCAAGGTTAATGTTTTCCACAACACCTTCTTTGATCGAAATATCAATAATGATCATAGTAGAGATGTTACCCATATTCCCCACAGAAAGAGTATCTTGTGTGAGGATGGGAGATTGTGGAGCATTTGTAACATCAGGAGGGAAGATAGAGTGTATGTCTTTGTGGATTTCTTCCAGAGGCGGAAGAAAAGAGGATCGATGATGGTTATCATCCCAAGGTACATCGTAAATACTAAGAATTTCCATTATATATTCGTCGGAAGGGAAAATTTGGGAAATGTAATCGATTGTAGATGATAGGGAATCCAACCATGAGGGCATCGAGTAGGCATCAGGTGAAAATAAATGTAAGTTTTCTAGGGAGGGAGAGGCAGATTGAATAGCTACGTATGTGGCCTCGACTGGGCTAAGTGGCATGGTGTCACCTAGCACATTGAATTCCATAGGACTAGGTACAATCCAAGGGTCAGATGATTCCAAAGATTGATAAGGCATACTCGAAATCATATTGACAGTCGCAATATGATGTGTGGTGGGTGGAAGTGGTGTAGGGAAGGTACCCATAAGGCTACAATATTTCAATAAGACAACACCAATGCTTTCATATGTAATTGGGTGGTCTCCCAAAAAAGGAATGTTGTTGGTGACAGGGGCGCGAGCGTCAGGTGTACAGAAATCAAGTTGATCGATAGTGACAATTTTGCCTTGATGGGGGAATTGTACACATCGAAACACCGACGAGGCGATGACAGTCATAGCATAGAACCAACTTCTTCCAAGTAGTAGGTTGTAATAGAGGGGGGCATCGAACACCTCGACATCAACAGTAATAGTTTTTCCGTCAAACTGAATGACTAAGGATTGTAAAAGTCCGTGAGGATGAAAACCTCGTCCATCGAAAGCCCATAACATCGTAGGGGATTGATTAAGGGAAGGTGATTTTAAGCATTTCCAACAAGCTGAAGACATGACACAAGTAGAGGCTCCCTCATCCAAGATAGTTCGGTGGATTTGTTGATTGTGAGAAACAACATCGATCTGAAAGGCTAGTTGGTGAGAGAGTCAGGGTTGATGATCATCCAGATTAAATGTGAGGTTATTTGATGACTCAGGATTGAAAGCGTCGATGGTATCTAAGAGCGTTCTACGTTGGCTAGGACAGTGTTGTAGAACTTTCAAAGCATACATAGCACACAGTGCTTGAGCCAAATCTTCAACAATGTTGTAGTTTTGGGCAGCCTGTGAACTAGGATTAAAGGTAGACTTCCAGATAGTGATCTTAGCGGGGCATAAAATGGATTCGAATGAAGGTTTCTCAATTTGAAGTGGCCCGGACGGAGGCCTAGCAGACGGAGGACTAACGACAGAGGGTAACGGGTCCAGTGAGGAACCGTTAGCGGGCTTTGCCTTATCAGGTTTAATCGATGTGTCATAAGTCATAGTGCGAGTGGTCAGATTAACCCCATTAAACATGTAAATGTGGGCACTTGTCGAGGCCTCATCATGGGATTGGTTGGAACTGCCCCCTGGGGTGGGGGTTTGAGCAACCAAAGATTGTTGCTGTGGGAAAGGATGAGTAAGCACAGGGGGTTGTGAATTTCCCTTAAAGATATTGGCCACTTCATCACGATGTAGATTGTCTCAGGTGTAGTGATCATCACCACAAATGAGACATGGTAATTTCGGTTTTCGTTGTGGTTGTTTTCCGGAAGCAGGGGTTTGAGGTTGATTTTTTGGTTGTTCATTGTTGTTGTTTTTCTTTGGTTTATTTCTTGCTTTCTTCTTGCCCCCAGATTGTTGTGAAGGGTTCGATTGGACCACATTCACCTCAGAGACCTGAGTTTGAGGGGGGGTCGAAGAGGGTGCAGTCGGACTGGGAGAAACCGTCGAAGCGGACCACTGGGTTGTTCCAGTCGACTAGGAAGGAGATTGGGTTTTGATGGAGCCAATGACTCCATCCGCGTGCAAGGTAGACGATGGTTTGGATGGATCATTAGTGGCACAGGTAGCATTTGGTATCAACTCATACAGAGTACCAGATTGTGAATAAACCAAATCTAAGTACTGGGCTCGGGCAATGGCTTCTTCCTCGGTGACTACACCACCCATGGAAACATCACAAGCGATCTGGGGTAACAGTGATTTGGTGAACCATTCCACTAATAATTGGTCAAGAATGACCGCTTTGATTAGCCTTCGTCGTCATCTCCATTCATGAATATGATCAGAGATATGTACGGAGTTTTTCTGACGAAGGGAGGTCAATAGTTCAGTACCTGTCTCGTATCGAATGGGTAGTTGGAAATGTGTGAGGAAGGACATGGCAAGGGAGTCTAAATTGTGAAAAGAAGCACGTTGTAGTTCAATATACCATTTTGCTACAGAACCCGTAAGCGTTCGTTGGGAAAGACGCAAATGTATAGAATTTTCCATGAGGGAGTTGGATGAACACCACAGATGGAAAGTCATCACATGGTTGTTTGGGTCTTCTCTAGAATTTCCGTCGAATTTTGGAATATCTGAAGGAAGTTTAGCTGGAATAGCTGGCCAAACTGGAGAATGAAAAATAGGATCATTCGTTAACCGAGACAAGTCTGAAAGGTCCAAGGTTGCTAGGAAAGGTAGTTGTCAGTTAACCTGTGGGTAATGCTGGTGTGTCATAGGGACACCAGTAGGGCCATACACTGGGTTATGCAGATAGTTGTAACTAGTGGGCCCTCTTGTATAAGGTTGGTGTTGACCAGGGTACACAGGATTTGAGGTGTTTTGAGAAACATGTGTGAGTGGAGGATAACCGGATGGGTTTTGAAGATTATAAGCCAGATTTGGTGTTTGTCCATAAGGAGGATATAGACGGGTCCCTTGAGGGGGAAGAGATTGTTGTGGAGCTTGAGAATTTTGTCCCCCTGAGAACTGTGGATTTCCTGGAAAAGGGATGTTCCACGGGTTGGGTGTGGTAGACACATTTTGTCCGTACGATTGATGATAAGATCCGGATTAAGGCTGCCCCCCAGCATAAGGGTGCCCTCCAAATGGAAGTTGTCCTCTGGTGGGAGGATGCCCCCCAGCTTGAGGTAGAGTTCCCAGAATTTGAGAACCAGACGTAAATGACTGACCGGTACCGCTAACCAGATTAAGACCACCAAGACCGGTCCCTCTAGGTTGTTGGATAGGTATGGAATTTCCCGGCATAACTTGGGTAGTAGTGGTAGCGGAAGAATTCAGTGCTCTATACCCAAAAGGGAGTGATGATGAAGGTCTAGGTGTTATTGGTGTGCCAATTGCAGCTTGGCTAGCCACTGCATTACCGGCGGGAATAGTCGGTACGTGAGGGACCATTGTAGAATGGGTCGTCTAGAGAGAAAAAGTGGACCTTGGGCCAACGTACGATGTGTTCGGATTAACAGACGGTGTGGCTGAAAAAATGGTAGTACCAGTAAAATGGTTTAAAGGTACAGTGTAGGTGATAGGCACGTCAGCACCTATTCCTGCTCCATAAAGATCCCGCACCATGCGCGGTGGACTTCAAACAATGTCTTTGGTCCAAAAGGGGTCATCGACTAAAGGGTTTGAATGTGACCCAGTCAGAATGTCAGAAGGATTGATGATGATGAATTCATCGACTGAATTCAGTTGGAGAACAGATCTCTCATATCCCTCCAGAATGCGGAAAGCCTCCGGAGACTCTGAAACAATTTGAAAATTTTCTAAAGAGGTGGGAACTTCTTCTTGGGAGGTTGTAGTGTCTTGAACCTCACTCTGTTGAGGATATTCCTCCATAGAATGAGGGGGTAAAGGGGTGTTCCCTTCCATTATTTTCTGGAGGAAGTCCCTGTAGCCTCCGCGAATGGCGTGGAGAGTCGATGTTGGTGAAAAAGAGTCGGCGGAAAAGATCTATGGCCAAATACCGAAAAGAAACAACATACACTAATAGAATCTAAGAATCACAACCAAGTAAACAAGACCTTCTCTCGATGACCATACTAGTTGGTGATGAAATCCAACGTCACGTGATCAAGTCAAGAAGGGGCGGGGATATGGTGGAATAGTTACAATGGCGACCTGCTTAACAGACTTACGCCTTGGTGCAAGCTTCCACACAGTAATTGTGGATTTACCCTCCAAGGAGCCCGAGTGAGTTTGACCAATGTCTACTCCAAGTATAGTGAGACTTCCCTTCACTTTCACCTTGTGTAAGACCCTAAATATTATGGCCACTAAGGCTACCAATTCACAGTCATCCCCTGGGCGGGTACAGTCGACAGTCTAGTCCGAACGTACGGGTAGGGTATCTAGCCCGAAATCAACTTAAAAGGCTTCCACTCAACCTTGTGGGTATACCCTTAAGTGATCCCCATAATACGATCCGACCACTACAATCAGTCAAACCACAGAGGGATAATCTCTGTAGCCCTCCCGAATGTAACCTCGTGCGTAACCCCTGTGTGAGAGGGGGATCCCAGGCAGACTTATACGACAATTGGATTTGACTCTCCCTAGCTCAGGATTCTAATGTTTGTTTTGGAAACTTTGGAGAGTTATGGTCACGGCCTAATCCAAAGTACTAATCATAGTCTACTGTTGGTGGAGGATCCTAGAAAAGAAAATGTTTTAGATAGTTTTTAATTAACGTTCATTTTATAGTTGTTCTTTACTAAAAAGGGGTGCATGGAAGTGAAACGGATGGAATGATGACTCAATCCCCCAAAAATGCATCAAAGATGATAAGAAGTCATTTCTTTTCGATGACGATCTATTTAAGGGAGAGAGAGAGAGTTATTTTCACTAACAAGCACTAATAAGGAATGTCCTCAAACGAATTTTCTTCAATCAAATCTGATGTGGTGCTAAAAAATTTTGGAAATACCTTCTAATATGCAAAATCAATCATGAAGTTGTCTATTTATTGTTTGTATGTGAATAATGATTAATTCGAAACAACACTTCTCTTGCCAATGATCCTTTTGGATCAAGGAAACTCAGACAAACACAAGCAGGTTTCGTACAAACAATACACCCTCTTGTTGTGGTAAAAAACAAGAAGCAAAAGAAAAGAAAAAACAAAGAAAAATCAAGAACCTCACACCAAAAGAAATGTCGAAGAGAAATGACCTTAACTAAAACCAAATGGAGAGATTCGTAGACTTCTGATGTCCTTCACCAGAGTTTCTCGCTCAGTCAAAAAGGAGAGAACAAAAAATGCATTGGCTTTAAACTCCCAATCAGCAGAAAAACTCAAAAAATAATGAAGAAGGCTACAAAACCTAAACAACAAGGTATTTGTTCCTCAGAAGGAAGGATGTCAAAGTTGAATGGGAAGAAGCATTGACTCACAAAGAGGCTCAGCAAGTGAAACACAAAGGTTAGACCCTGAAAAAAAAAAACAATTCTAGAAAGGTTTTTGGTCAAAAGAGGGTTGGCGCTCTGGTGTAAAGTGCACCAAGCATTATAGCACTCTATGTAAGACAATCATGGAGCGTTGGTGCTCTGCTAACACAGCCACAGGGGCGCCAGGTTCAAAAAGCTCCTAAAAATGTCAAAAAATCCAAAAATTGCAGTGTAGTCTTATCAATCAAGCTGAGTGTGATGGGGTAGGGAGTCAATCAGCTCATGAAATCAATCAAAAAAGGGGTGAACCAGGTCTGAAAACAATCAAGGGGTAAGACAAGGTCTATGAGGGGAAATCAAAATAAAAAGGTTTCGATTTAAGACTCCCTAGTTGAGTCGCCAGTTTCTGTTGAAGGAAAATCTCCCTACGGACAGGTAGATCTCCTCTTGAGATCTAGACTCTTAACTCTTAAGACAGAAGACGCTTAACGTGGACACTGACTTCCTTTCAAATCTATACAAACTAATGCATGAGGAGGAAGGTGAATAGGAGTACCTTTTTATCGACGTTTTTCCCTGCACACTTCGAGTTGATCTCCGATCTTTTGCTCCTCGATGAGCCCTGTAGACAAACAATAGTACAACCACTTCCTACTCTATTGATGTTAGCTCAAAAATAGATCTATCTATCAATGATAATTTCATGTAAGATTAAACGTGAACTAGAAAGAAACATGCCAAGTATGTCATATTGATGAGAACAATGACAGAAGTAACTTACAACCGTGGATGCGAATGCGACAGCTTCGTCAAGTCCCCTTTGTCTAACCCTTGCTCAAAAGATCCACGACCTGGATGATAGAAGCTTCACTGATTACTCTCCTCCAATTCACCGTGTGTTTCCTATGAGATCATAGGTTTTATTCTTTCCATTCTTCCCTCTTTTCACCATCATAGAGCTTGTTTATATACGTTTAAAGAGGCTTAACCTCTTGAGGTATCTTTAGGATAAATTGAGGATTTCCCTCCTTAGATCAAGGATCTTTTCCTAAGATCATGATTGAACCAGGAATTCGAATTCAACTTCCTTCCAAACTTGAAAGATCCTCCCCTTGTTCTCCTCAATAGATCAACTCCTGCCCAGATTAGACAGCGCTCCCTCAAAAGGGGCATCAGGGCGCTATAACGCTCCCCAGTAGGCTCAAGGGGAGCGCCAACGCTTCAAAGATTTGTAGCACTCCTTCAGAGGAGTGGTTTAGTGTTATAACGCTCCCCAACACCTTGTAGGGGAGCACCAATGCTCCTAAGGCTGATGTAGGGGAGCGCTCTCCTCTAAAACCTTAGTTTGAAAGCTCCTTTTAGGTGGCAAGAGATACCTGACTTCAGTTAACCATCCCTCTCCCTCCAAATCAAGTGTTTGAGGTATTCTAAGTGTCTCCTTAGTGTCATCATCATGGCAGTATGCTTTGATTGATACTTACGACACTTGTGAGCAACATGCGACATTTATGAGCAGCATGTGACACTTGCGAGCAACATGCGACACTTGCAACACTTGCCAAAGTGAGTAATGTTGATGTGTAACAGAGATCCTCTCAGATTTTGAGACAAAATATTTTGTAGAGTTGGTTGAGCTTGGGGATGAAAAATGTTACAAGATAGAGGGAGTAGGCTCTATCTCCCTTAGATTGGAATCTGGGGCTAGACTTCATGTTGATGAAGTATTATATGTTCTAGGGCTCAAGAAGAATATACTATTAGTTGCAACCCTTGAGGACAAGGTATTTTGGGTGATCTTCAAGGACAGGAAGGCACCACTATGGGATAAAGGTAGCCACTTAAGTACAACAAAACCTAGTGGAACTTACAGTGGAGGATTGTACGTCATGTCAAGACGGTTAGTTCAGGAATTGGCTCATGATGTGACTAGCTCCAATGATTTGTGGCACATAAGACTTGGACATATTTATTACAAAGATCTTCTAGATCTACAGAACATGGTATGTGGCATGTTCTTTATTTCTCTTAGTAAAAATGAAATTTGTAAGGGATGCATGCTAGGTAAAAATATAAAGAAATCATTTCCTAGTAGTGACAACAAACATCAGGGCATATTAGATATGGTTCATTCTATGTGGTCCCATGTCATCTCCCTCACTCAGTGGTTGTTTGTATTATGTCATTTTTGTTGATGATTACTCAAGAAAATGTTGGGTATATTTTCTTAAATCTAAAAGTGACACATTTGATAAATTCATAGAGTATAAAGCCTTTATTGAAAAGAAGACTGGGAAACACATCATAATCCTTAGAATAGACAATAGAGGAGAGTTTGAATCTCTCCAGTTTGAGGATTTCTGCAAGTCAACAGGAATCAATAGATAGTTGATCATTCCATATAAGCCTCAACAAAATGGAGTTGCTGAGAGAAAAAACAGGATGATTTGTGAGGCAACGAAAGCAATGATGTTTTACCAAGATCTGCCAAATTATTTATGGGCAGAAGCTACCTCCACTTCCGTGTATATAAGTGTCCACATGCTATCTTGAAGGACAATACTCTTGAAGAGGTCTTCTCAGGGATCAAACATGAAGTAGGGAATCTAAGGATATTTGGGTGTCCTGTGTATATTCATGTCCCTAAGGAAAAGAGTAAAAAGATGGAACCCTTAGGAAAGAAAGGGGTTTTTGTGGGGTACAGTGAGAACTCCAAGGCTTATAGGATTTTTGTACCAAGTTAGAGGAAAATAGAGGTAAGAAGATATGTGAGTTTCCATGAGGAAGTTGCATTTAAGAAATCCATAGAGATTCAGTAGGAATAAGAAGCAATTCAACCAGCTTCACCCTCTTTTGAAAATGAAGATTCATATGATCAGACGGAGGAACCTCATGAAGGGCCAAGTAATGAGCCCCTAGAACCTGATGAAGTGTTAGAAATAATTATTCAAGAACCTCCAGCCAAAAGGAATCCAGGGTGGCTTAAATAAATAGTCACTAGATGGAAGAATAATTATCTGGAAGGAACACATGTTGAGGGTCACGTCAGTGGTAAGAAGATTAGGCTCCAATAGCCCTACCGAAGAGATCACCATGTCAACTACTAAATCTAAGTCATTGGAAGTTGAATTCATGGGAGACAACACCACATAATTGACCTGTGGTAGGGGTGATGCCGAAAGAAATGATGTTTGACCAGGATCTGCCAAATTCTTTATGGGAATAAGCTACGTCCACTTCCGTTTATATTCAGAACAAGTGTCCACATGTTATATTAAAGGACAAGACTCCTGAAGAGGTATTCTCATGAATCATACTTGAAGTAGGGCATCTAAGGATATTTGGGTGTCTTGTGTATATTCATGTCCCTAAGGAAAAGAGGACAAAGATGGAACCCTTAGGCAAGAAAGGGGTTTTTGTGGGGTACAGTGAGAACTCCAAGGCTTACAAGATTTATGTACTAGGTCAAAGGAAAATAGAGGTAAGCATATATGTGAGTTTCAATGAGGAAGTTGCATTTAAGAAATCCAGAGAGATTCAGCAGGAATTAGAAGCAGTTCAACCAGCTTCACCCTCTTATGAAAATGAAGAGTCAAATGATCAAACTGAGGAACCTCATGAAGTGCCAAGTAATGATCCCCTATAACCTATTGAAGTGTTAGAAATAATTCTTCAAGAACCTCCATTCAAAAGGAATCTAGGGGGTCTTAAAGAAATAGTCATTGGATGAAAGAAGAATTCTCTAGAAGGAACACGTGTCGAGGGTCGCATCATGGGTAAGGGGATTAGGCTCCAATAACCCTACCGAAGAGATCACCATGTCAACTACCAGATGTAAGTCATCGGAAGTTGAAGTCATGAGAGACAATGCCACATAATTGACCTGTGGCAGGGGTGATATCAACTACATATAAGACTTTTTTCTTATTTATGTTACAAGAGAATCCCCCTACGGACAAGTGGATTTCCTCTTGGGAGATAAACCCCTAAATCCAAGATAGAAAGTGCTATTATGGAAACTGACATTCCTTATGGGTAGAGAGGAAAACTATGCTCATGGCCTCTGTTTCATTTTTTAACGAGCTTGCCACAAAGAGGAAAAACTATGCTCGTATCCTCTATTTCATTTTTTAACGAGCTTACCACAGAGAAGAAAAACTATGCTCATGGAATCTTTTTTATCATGGTGTCCAAGAGGATAACGCTCTGTAAGGACACCATGTCAAGGGACAAAACTCGGTCATGGCTTCGAAGAGATCTTCACTGGATGGAAGAGGAATTCTCTGGAAGGAACACATGTCGAGGGTCGCATCGGGGGTAAGGATATTAGGCTCCAATAGCCCTACCGAAGAGATCACCATGTCAACTACTGGATCTAAGTCATCAAAAGTTTAAGTCATGGGATAAAATGCCACATAATTGACATGTGGTAGGGGTGATACTGACTGCATATAATACTTATTTCTTATTTCTGTTACAAGAAAATCTCCCTACGGACAAGTGGATTTCCTCTTGGATACTAGACCCCTAACTCCAAGACACAAAGTGCTATTATGGACACTGACATTCCTTATGGGCAGAGAAGAAAACTATGCTCACAGCCTTTGTTTCATTTTTTAATGAGCTTGCTACAGAGAGGAAAACTATGCTCATGGTCTCTGTTTCATTTTTTAATGAGCTTTTCATAGAGAGGAAAAACTATGCTCATAGCTTTTGTTTCATTTTTTAAAGAGATTTCGATAGAGTAGCGAAACTATGCTCCTAGAATCTTATTGATTATGGCTTCCAAGAGGATAACGCTCTGGAAGGACACCATGTGAAGGGACAAAACTCGCTCATGGCTTCCAAGAGATCTTCACTAGATGGAAGAAGAATGCTCTGGAAGGAACACATGTCGAGGGTCACATTGGTGGTAAGGACATCAGGCTCCAATATCCCTATTGAAGATATCACCATGTGAACTACCGGATCTAAGTCATTGGATGTTAAAGTCATGTGAGAGAATGCCACATAATTGACCCGTGGAAGGGGTGATACTGACTACATATATGTTAAGCCCTAATATTGGATCATTACCCCTTAATTGGGGTATATTATATTAGTAATGTTATTTTATTTATGTCGGCTTTAGGCCATTAGTTGTAATTATACCTCCTAGTCTCCTATATATACCAAGGAGACATTTTTATTTTGAATCATCTTGTACTTGGAAATTTAAGTGGGGTAAAAGGAGGTTGCCCCCTCGAAGAGGCTTATTAT
>JASDQU011402192.1:0-19558 GCA_032191745.1 Picea mariana
CCCAAGCCAAGCCCCGACGGGGCCTGGCACGCTCTCGAACCATTGAAACAGAGCAAATACCGCCAATACAGAGCCAGAACCGCGCAAGACGGGAAGTCTTAAACCAGAGAAGCAGCAGGTGCAAGTCCCTAACAAACCATCTCAGACAAGGAGCGAATTCATAAAAATCTGAGAACAGAGAGCCCTGGGAGGCCTCACCAAAGTATATTGCATAAATGACGAACGGCCGAGCGAGTGCCATAACAAATGCTCTCTTTCCGGGCGCATAATCCAGCACATAACTAGACTTCATTAGAATCTATCCTTTCGGATCCATAATCTGCTTGGGCTCGCGGGAGAAATAAATGGTCACGCGAGGGAGCATCGCCGTCGTATGAACTCTGCGATGGCCAGCCCCCAGCGTTAATACTAATGCGTGGGTGGTTTCCATCCGCAGTTAAACCTGCACTTAGTGCTTGTCCATGTGTCATTGACCCCGAGCGTCGTGTCACCCCATCCGGGGTTAACTTTAAGATGTTATTATTTGACATAATTTTTATTTTATTTCAAAAAGTTATATATGTTACTACATCACATGATGACATTGCAAAATTTCTTTTATAATTATATCATTTATTCAATAACGAGTATTTTTTTTTTAAATAAATTAATTTTATTAAAATATATTAATAAAATAATATTTACATATATAGTTTTATAAGAAATGGTCATTTTTCAAGTTTTCATAAAGAAATAAAAAATTAAATTTGATGGATATCCCTATCTATCAAGTAAAGGTGAATAATGGTTTTGTTTTTAAGATAATCCTTTGCATGACGTTTAATATTTGTTTAATAAGTATTATGTATTATATGTGTTTGTGTTTATTTTTATTGTGAATACAAGAGCTGCTTGTAATTCAGAATTGTTATGATATTAAAAAGTTTGAGAATAGGAAGAAAGAACGTTATCAAAGCAAAGATATACACTCACTTCTTTTTATTAAATCAATGATGAGTACAATATATAGGATGATATTCAATATGAAATAAATGAATATTACAATATATAGGATGATATTAGGTTTATACAGTTGGAACCGTTATTTATTTTATAGGAGTATCCAACTAATCTCCATTATTTCTAAGTAAAAAAACAAGTACTTTCCAAATATTCATATTAAGCAACCACAATATATTAACATAATATTCACAGCTACTAACTATAGGTTCTAATCATTCATATGATATCGAAATTCCATATCAAGCCACATCAACAGCAAAATTGAAATCAAATGAACTTCCTTGTAACATTAGTATACTATATAGGATAAGGTTTAATGCTATGCACAAAGATAAAATGAGTTCATGGGATTGTATGCAATGCCCAAAACTTAATAGAGATTAAGGTAAGTTGAATATATCAAACAAAGATATGTTTGACAATTTGTTTTTAGCTATACAAATTAAAACAAGGCAGGGAGAAGGTTGAATACACTATATTCTAGTCAAAAGTTAAACCAAGAAAAAAAACAAAAATCATTTTTATTTTATTTTATTTAATAAAAATAAATAAAAATATATTTGTGTATTCATAGTCTCTAAAAATTTATAGTATCTATTACATGATTTAGTAGATTTGAACATAAATTTGGTAGCTATTTTTACATATGAGAAGCATTTAAAGAAAACATTATAAAGTTACTAGACCAAGTGTAATACCTTGAGCAGTGATAGACTACAAGAAAATGGGGACTTCATGATCAATTCCATGAATTTTAGAAGAATATTTCTCCAAGTCACATTCTCAATAAAACAAGGTTAATAATAGATACATTCATGACTCATTAATAAAATTAGACATGGTTTCCTAGAATTCATGTCACACACTATAAAACCACAAAGGACAATTAATTTAAAACCAAATTAATTAAACTTCATTGTAATTTATAAATCTGCTAGTAAAAACCATGTGACAACATGCATAAATAATATCATCAAAATTTATGATTCTTATTAAAATTAATGAAGAATTAAACATGGAACACTCAATTGAGGATGGAAGAGAAATAATGAGAAAGGAATTGTTATCTCTTGTAAAAAATAAATAATTGACAAACCCCATAGTCTACCAGTTTTCCATTCAATTTAATAGTTTATTTACCCTATATGAGCATCTTCTTTTCCTTAAAAGCATAGATTAAAAAAATGTTTGAATAAAGTATAATTTCACCTGGCACCTCAAGTTCTGGTTCATATTCTTTCATCATCCTTATCAAAGAATTGAATATGATGAATATAGTCATTGAATACTATGCCTTTAATAAGAATACCAAAAAAATCACTATCCTTACTCAACATTGAATCTTTGTTGGATCACTTCCATAGTGCTTCTAATTTCACCAAAATGGATTTATCTTCCATCTATCATCATGTGAATATTTAGTATACTTAACCCCAAAACTTTAGACCAATCACATAAAATGTAGTTAAAAACTCAAGAACACAATAGAAAAGAGAGATAAAGCCTAAGAAATATCTCTTTGATAATAAAAAATGGAGAGCTATGTTCACATGTGTCTTCAAAGGGAAAAGATCCAAAAGAAATAATCTAAATACAATAAAAAATCTTGACAGATCATTACATAACCTTCTACTCAATATAGATCTATCCATAGAGAATATTAACTACCTACAAGCCTAGCCCAGCCCAACCCTTATAATGAGTGTTGAGTAGCTAATTTGAAACTTATTAATTAAAAGGATAATTTTTACATTATGTAAGTATTGAATATTTAATGAAACTTTTTCATATCGATTCATTAAATAAATTCTTCCATCAAATATTAAAGCTGTCACACCACAAGAATGCTTAACTCTTAAATCACGAAGAAAACACATTCACTTCTTGGATATTTTTCAATCTTTAAGTACTCAAAATATCGGGATATGCATTCACTCAAATTCAATACTCTTTCAATATGAATAGTCACGATATCAAAGAAAATTCGCCGAAGTATTCATCATCTATAAATCACATGCTTCACTTTTAGAAATACACCTTATCTCTGCACGCCCCACTTCTTCACATGTGTTTGACGACACACTTCCTTGGATCCTACAAACATAACACAAAACTTGTTAAAAAACAAAATATATTGTCTTCACAAATCCCCTCAACATAATCATCTTTTGTATCTTTGACATAATTAATATTTTTCTATATGGTATCTATTGAGTAATTCTTTCTTAAACAAAGAAAACAAAATACCTACTATATTTCCTTCATTACTATCGACACTTTTAACTCTATTTAATTCTTTCATATGCTATGTTGTTTCAACAACCTTCCATATCCTCCTCTACCTAACCCATTGTTTCATTTCTTTTATTATTCATACACATAATTTTCACATCTAATCATTAGTCATGAACTAGACAATCAATGATGTTATAATCTAAATTTTGTGTTATTTAAACAATTTCTTAACAAAATGTCCTTACCATCTATTGACCAATCAACTTTCTGTTTTCCATTTTCCTTATGAATTGTAACTTACTTCTTACAACAATTTTCTCCATGTTATCATATGTCTTTATAGAAATATTGAGTTCAATATTAACTGGAAAATATATGCATTCATGATCTTATTCGATCCCCTTATTCTATGAAAGGAACCTTTATCCTGCTAATTGAAAAAAATCTTTCTTCGACATTTTATTATTAGTTGCTAAAGCAAGTAGTATAGCAATGGGAATGATGTTAATTGACCTTGAAATTGATATCAATTCACCCATTTTGCATAATGGGTATAAAACATTTCCAAAGGTGTGATGAAATATATAGTTAAATACATTTTATCTAAAATAAATTTTACTTTTTAAATTTTTTGAAATTTTGAAATTGATTTTTCCATTGGAAAAGGGAGTATGATGGGACATAATTGCCCCTAATATGTTTCAATTTATTGATGGTACTTTTTTGTAATTAGATTCATTTAAATATATAAAATTGTAAAATTGCACACACACCCTTGTATATTAAATAAGATAAATTCACATTGCGCACACTCTCTAACACTTCTACACTGAGGAAACTCTATAGTCGAGACTCTTCCAAGAAGATTTCTAGTTGAAGTATCAAGGCCACAGTTGGTGCCACTCTACGATGGAGGTATCCACTTAATCAAAATAATATGCTTGCATGCAGACATGCAACATCTTGCATGAAACATTTTTGAGAGAAAATTACATGTGTGGCAGTTTGCACTACCGGAATGTATGAAGATTGTACCTAAATATAAACACAAATGCCCATCCAGTAGTTGTTGTTGTTGTTTTTGTTGTTGCACTTCAAAGTTTCTTCCTTCATTTGGTGATTTCTATCTTCCCAATGGATGTTTTTGGCTCTCAATATTGATATTGTTCATTCACGGTTCCTGAGATGGTACGATTATCTCTAGGTTGAATATCATTAGTGTATTTCAATGTGCAGGATTATAGTGAATATTATTAGTGCATTTCAGGGAGGAGCTTAATGTTTTTTTACAACCAATGTGCAACCTTGGCTTCTCTTACAACGTGCATTCATTAATCAATGCGATTTGCATTATTAATATAGAATAACAATTCATGGATGGTAAATTGAATGACTTGTAATTAATTTGGAGTTAATTAATTTAAAGTTGCTTGTGTGTCTTTCTCTGTGTTGAAGTTGCTTGTTTGTCTTGTTTTATACCGGGGTGTCGCTCCCTTTGGCCTGCAACTTTGCTTGAAATCATAATTTTCTTTGAGATTGTGCTGAATTGACTAGTAACCATTTCAAACCCCACTTCCCAATAATTTTCCCAATAAATATGGAAATTGTAACATCCCGCTCTAGTGCACTGAGCGAACTTATTCTTTGAGGACACTTGCTCTCAAGTGATCCAGACTATTCTGCTATTAAAAATTTTGATTTTGTTTATGAGGTGTGATGGGTTGATGACATGTTGCTTTACTGCTTTGACTAGACAGGTGTTATTGACTCGGTTTTACTGAGTGTGCAGGATTACAGACCTAGAAGATGCCGAGGCATCGATGGAACCCCTTGAGCTCTGGATCGAGTCGGGGAGTGATACCATTGGGGTTTGATTTTTTTACTGTGATATTAGTGCATCTGATTGGATGATATGATATGGATATATTTTTACATGATGTGTTGATGATGCAGGCTGACGATAGCTTGCCGAACAGACTAACATATGGAGTAAAGGGGTCACACACGACTACCAGAGATGTTGAGGGAGAGGTGTGGACAACAGCCCTGCCACAACCTACTAGCACTCCCGCCATGGCTAGAACTGTAGGTTAATGATTACCTAGTTCGAGAGGACCCACGATGCCGTGAGGGCAGACTGCGACAGTCACTCATGATGATTTTAAGGGGTGTGCAATAAGGTGGGCTCCTTATTCCTTAGAATCCCTTAGTCTCCCACAAGTTCACTTGGCAGAGTGTTGACTCCAGGGGTTATTGATGTCTACCAAATCAGTCAAGAGGGGAGTGGCACCCTTGGAGCACATAGTGCATCCTGAAGGGCACGTCGCACAAGGGAACATATGAGGCAAGTGGCACCCTTGGAGCACCTAGTGCATCCTGACGGGCACGTCGTGTTGTTGATGATAAAGGGATGAACCTAGATGGCCCTAAGACAAATAACATGTTAAGTAATTTTTAAAACAATTTCCCTAATTAAATGTCGTTGAGTACGAAATTTAAGGCCTAAGTCTAAATTACGCTAGTGGTAAAATTTTGTCTTCTATTAAAAAAAATTTAGTAATAAAAATAATAAAAATAAAAACAACTTAAATAATAATTATGATCTTTGTTAAATCTTGTAACATGAAGGGAGTAAGAAATTTAATATATTCATAAAAAAGGGTAAAATTATGTTGGATTAAAATTAAAAAGGGAATTAATTGTTTTATTACCTTAATAAATTAAAGTATACTAATTAAATAAGAAAAAGGGAAAAAGGGTTAATTTCCACACCTGCCTTTTTGAGTTCTAAGTAAAAGGGGAAAGAGGAAAAGTCAAAAAATTGGGAAACTAGGGAAAAGAGGTAACATAAAAAGGGATAAAGGGGAACTTAAGGGAAAAAGCGGAAAGTCAACTTAGTAAAGAATATACCATTTAAGAGCTTCTAATTTTAAACTGAATTAGCAATTTAATAAATGGGAAAGCTATTAAAACCTGTAAGAGAATTTGGGGACACCTAGGAGTGAGTCTGGGAGTAACTCTAGGTGGGTGAGGGAAATAAAGACAATTATTTAATTAAAGAAATTAATTTATGGAGCAATGTGGGGGATAGGGGACACTTGTACGGAGAGAAATTTTTAGGAATTTATTTTAAAACTTTAATTGAATGAGATTTTAGGAAGGAAAAGAAGTTCAAAACTCTATGAAATGAAGGAAGGAGAAGGATGAAGGATCATATTTTGTTTGTGTAACGTTACACTGCAGAAATATCTACTTGACTGATTTACTTGTGGGAGTTGGGGATACCCATCTCGGAGAGGAGTGGTAGCTCAGCCTTGCGAGGTGAGCTGGGAGCTAGTCGAAATCTTTGGATAGTGTGTGTGGCCCCTTTGCGGCTCAGGGGGAGAAGGGGGAAGAAGAGTACCCCTAGAATTGGCTGGGAAGTACCAGTGAAGTCTCGACGGTCGACGAGCGGGAGATGCACAGAGCGCGTGGACAACACTCATAGCAGGCGAACAAGCAACAATACGCTTCTTCGTTGGAATGGTAGATTGTTGTAGGATTTATGATTTTGATTTGCTTGTTTATTTGGTAGGTAAACTAGTTCTCTAGTTTCATGACTGAAATTTTTATAGCCTAGATGAATGATTAGTTGATTGATTTCCCATGACCTTCATTTCTCGAATGTCGTGACCACCCTGTGGCGTTGATTGTGACCTTGAGGTTGTTTATCTTTCATCCTTATCTCCTCAGTCCTCACCTAAGCAATCGGACAAGAGCCCGATCTACGGTCATATCCTTAGCATTAAAAGACCTATGGATCTCAACGCCCTCCCTTTTTGTGCGAGGATGATGAGTGGCGGACAAACCTGCTAACCATCTACCTCTGTTATTGTCCTTGGTTGAAGGTTTTCCTTGCTCCTTGATGCGTTTAAATAACCTTGAATTTGATTGATGGAAAAGGTCCTCATTCTGCATTTTATAATTCCCGGATAAGTTTATCTCTTTGTTTTATATATTGCTAGATGAACCAACACTGTGTTGCATTACCTCCCTTGCAACTTAACTCTAAGATTGTTTATTGATGGCCTTTTTCTCTGCGTATTTTATCTCTGCATAGGAATAATTGATGAATTTTATCTTGAGCCTTCACCCATTTGATTGATTGCCTACAATTATTCTAGTCTATGTTTTTGTGTTGGAATCCCTGTTTGTCTGTGTTTTTGGTTATTTTGTGGTTGAAGTCCCTGCGTTTTTATGACTGCGTTTCTTTAACATTTTGGGCAGTGAAATTATATTATCAATAAAATTATACAGGTCAACATTTTATACTATCAATGAATTTATACTATCAAATGAAATTATACTATCAATGAATTTATACCGGTCAATGAGATTAGACTATCAATGAATTTATACAGTGTTTTTGACTGTGTTTCTTTAACGTGTCAAACTTTAAGGTCTAGCAAATTTATACAGGCCAGTGGTTCCATATATTGAATGGATGGCAGAATGAATTTACAATCAGAGATTGATTGTTACAGTCTGGTTGTGATTTAACTAGATAGCCATTTAATGTTGTTTAACCTTGCAGCCTTTAGCATTGTCACCGATTGGAGCAATTCAATATGTAAAATCTATTATTGATAAGCATTGTCGTGATCTATAATTTTAGTAATACAACCTAATATCATTGGGTGGTCTGGGTTTTAGTGCTGGAATATCTCTAACAACGAAATTATTTATTGTTGGGATAGCTTCACCTACCAACATTTTCAATTTTTTATTTATTTATTAGACAACCCTTTTTTCATTATTATTGTGCAGCGGTATGCTATATACATTGATCCTAATAGATAGTGAATCTAGTACGATCGTATGATGATTATGCCACCAGTAATACACTCACCTTTTTGTCCATATCGAGATGCCTTGCTCGATCAACAACCTTCTAAGTCTCTCCCTTTAGTTATATCAACCAACGATTTAGTGTATGCGTGCACTTTAGAGCTTATAGGAGTTGGGTTGTGTAACAACTAATTCATTTGACATTGTGCCCTCGATAGCAGTCAAGAATAGGTATTCTGTCACAGTGAATTCTTTAGATACATAACGCTAATTTAACAATCATCAATTGGAACATTGGGCAGGTCGGGGAAACTTACCACTACATTTTCTGGTCAGCAAATGTTAAATTGACCACACCATTTTATTTTTGGAAATATTGAATACTAGAAATATATATCACCTTTGGCATAACAGGAGTAAGTGATCTGACTTAGATTATTACCAATTATGAGTATCACAATTAAGATGGATCACTCACTTTATAGTTTTACAATTCTTATTACCTTTTGAAATGTCAATCTCGAAATGATAAAGGGTGTGGTTATTTGATTTATGTGCAAGTTGTTGAAGATTCTAGAGATGAGATTAGATCAATCAAGTTATTCACACAACTAAGGATAGACAACGATTAAATAAGTATTTACTTATATCTCCCTTGTTACATTTCAAGTCAGGAATATGAACCCTAGGGAAGGATGAGTAGTGGTCTAACCCTCCCTTTATCAATGAGCTCGACTCACTCATTGAATATTATGTTTTTAAATAATATAAGATATCGTATTAAAATAACTTGAAGGTGTGGGAAGTTAATGACTAGGGATGATACACTACTCAAAAATAGGAAGATACCATTAAATGGCATTAAACTTTGCATTAAAATGGCACTCATTTTGACCACAACTTCTTATGTAATTTAGACAACAATTACAATTTAATCGGCAACAAATTTTATTAATGATGACAACATGATGTAATTAATCTTGCCAAAAGTGTTATAACCTGTGATATAAGGAGGTCGATTACTAGTGTCACATTAATAACGAGATACCTTGATATAGTTAACATCATTATATACATTTAATGTGTTAAATTAATTTAGTCAATTTGATTGTAATGTTGGACAATAGTATGTTGCTAAATTGATTGCATTTAATGACTATTCGATTAATGGCTAATTTATAACTTAGACAAGCTAGTTAGAATTTAATTGATGTTAATTATATTTTTAACCAAGTTGAAGTTCAGACTTGCTTATTGATGTCTATTTAATGTTGATTCAGATGGCACCTAAATGACAAATTATAAATTAGAACTGCTCATGATTGTTTTAAGGTTAAGGTTAGATTGTACACTAACAACGATCGTATCCTAGACTCTCTAAGTTGAGTCATAATTTATGATTATGTTTAGTTGGTAACTCACTGTCTAATGGAGGTTAGACTGGTAACTCAATCTGTATTTAACGCCATTTCAAACCTCAAATAATGACCTTTTAAGCCTTGATTAATGGTTGATGTTTAATATTAATTAATGATTGTACATAGTTTGTAAATGTTCAATGTGATTGGTTTTGCTGATTGTAAGGGTTCCAGTTACTTGTGTATTTAATTTTGGGTATGTTGGGTTGTTGGGGTGATTTTTCTTAGCTTAGTAGTCTTGTTCTGCTTGTGTCAGACGGGATGTGGACACCTCCTTGTTCTTCAGAATAGTCGCCAGCACTGAGACCTTAAATGGTCAAAATCGATGGGAACTTGGGCTTGAGCGTTGCTTATGTGTCCTGGAGGTCCTAACCATTCCAGGGTAGGACGAGAGGGTATTCTTTCTTTTCTTAGTCGGTTCAGTGTCATACATTGCTTCCATTTGCTTGATGTACTTTTATGTTAGGTCGCTAGGTTGTTGTTGTGAAAGTTGCAAGAATTGTCTTCATCCTCGTGTTGCATTGTTGAGTATAATGTCATTATTATCTCCTACACACACAAAAAATAAATAAATTTAAAGGTGTTTTTACCAGATGTACATCGTAGGAGTCGTTCCAGCAGATGGGGTTGTCAGAGCAAGTTTCAGAAAACTTCAACTACATTATTGATTTTCAATAAAATTGTATGTTCTCCTATTGTTTTCTTAATATTTTGTGCAAATTCTTCACCAAATATGGGCTACAATAATATATAAACCTTTATACTACACATCTTGTAATCAACATATCTATCTATCCACTTTTACAATTTTTTTGTGTAAAGCAAAAGATCTACAATGAGTTCCTTTCTTCAACTATAGTATTTGCTAAGATGTTGAATATATATTATTTGCCAAATTCAAACATTTGAATACATATCTTCCTTTCAAATTTACATGACATAAAATAAATTCACTTCCATTGTTTTTTCTAGATGAATTTAGTGATATTATTATATTATTATTTGCTACCAATGCAAATAATTCATTTTCATTGTTTTTTCCTACATGAATTTATTATGGGTTACCAATGCTCATAAATTATACACTTTGATTTCTATATCTTTATATCTCTATAGATTTCCATTTCTTTTGGTGTTTCTTTGGAGTGCTACTCAAAAAGAGCTAGTAGATTTTAGTGGGGTTTATTCTTTCACAAAGCATAATTGATCATTATTATACATGACAAAGTTTTTTTTTAACGATAGCAACTTCAATTTTAAATGACAAATATACATACATGTGTGGATTCTCTTCCTTGTCAAATATCTACTCACATGTGCTCATTCTCTTCCTTGGAAGACCATAGTAATATGTCACTCCATGTCTCTAGCACTAGTATAAAATAATCAATTTAGGAGAGCTTGCATGCACAAAGGTGAAAGGACTAAGCATAGAAAAAATTGATGCAACACAATACACTATTGATGTGTATTTTATTAATGTGAACATGTACAGTTACACAATATGGTTACAAGAAGTTACGGAGTTACCAACTCCCGTAACAGTAAACTAATTAACTAGTTAAGGATGTAATTAGGGATTTTCCTTAACACTCCCCCGTAATTACATCCTATAAAAAAACTATCATTATCACTATCACAAGCTACTAATGCATTAGACTTCCCCTTAAAACATAACTTGGTCAGACATTCTCACTTTAAAATCTCATACTTTTATCCTGTTAAGCGTCCGATTCAAGTAGACTTAACATTCAAGTGGACTTAATTAATACAACACACTACAACATTAATGTGTATTCTATTAATATGAACATATACTCCTCTAATCATAACGTAAATAAGTAGTTAAAAATATAATTAGGTATTTCCTAAAAAAAAAAAAGAACTCCATCTTTCTATAAAATTTCTATTGCCACACCTACTTTTATCTTCGTACCTCTGCGCGTACGTTAGTTGTTGGACTGAAACAAGTTAAGAACCCATGAAAGAATGCGTCATAAAAAGAGTATCTCATTGATACAAGACCAAAATTTTTGTTCCATTTACCTATATGAAAAGAGTATTTAAAAAATTCTTGGATACATTTACATGTATGAAAAGAATATCTAAGAAATTCCATTTCTTTCCATTATTTTTTATATTTGGAATTAATATTTTATTTTCGTGGAAGTGCGTTTCCTATGTCTACCTTTGGCCGAATCTTTGAGCAATCTCCTCTATATGTGCTTGTCATAAGGGATATAATGCATCATATTCGCATACAAACCACGTGGCTACCAGAAAAAAATTAAGGAGAAGCTTAACCTAACAAGTGTTTGATGAGTATACGTGCCCTTTTGAGGTATCTCTAAAGCATTCAATATGAATATCCACGTGTAAGTAAACGGACATCGATAAAATAAAATTCGATCTTTATAAAAATTAATATACAAACATTTTCATTTTCATTTCGAACAAACTCAAACTAATTCACAAACTTAATACACTACACTAATGTAAGCATTATCTGTAACAATCTCTATGACTGAGAAGCACAAAGAGTGATCTCTATGGCTGAGAGATTAACATAGAGTGATCTCTATGGCCGGGAGGGCTTCTTTTGTTCCGTTCAAGTTATTGAAACTAGATTCCGTTGACCTTCAGATTATAAGCTGCGACTACGATATTCACGTATTCATCTGGTATCTGTGCTTCCCTTCAGATCATAAGGTTTGATCACAGTTGGTGAGCGTGATAAGCTTAAGAGCCTTTGTTTTTTTTCTTATAGATTTTGGGGATCGCTTTAGATGTTCCTTGAGTAGAAAGTCTATTGCTCGATGACTTTTAAATTGTCATAGAAAAGCAGATTGACTCTCCTTGTTTCCTTCATGTGAAGCCCAAATGTATAAATCCATTAACTGAATGATCGGATTTGAATGGAGGGAATGGAACCATGGACAGATGACCGATCAAACTACCAAATATTCAATCCACAACTTTGAGATCTCAACATTTTGAGATCTCATGTATTAAATGAAATGCATAGCAATATTAGGCCAAATAAATAATAAAATAATAAATAAATAATAAAATAAAATAATTATAATTTAAAGCATTAAAAAAATAAAGAGAAAAGTGAATGTTTTAGCTAATCTCATCTTATGTTGGCATGAGCCTCAAAACGGAAATCCAAATAATAATTTTCACTTGTTAAATTTTCAATTTTTAATTTCAAACAATATAGATAAAATATATTATTTCATTTTTTTAATTATTAAATTTTAATAATAACTTGCACCATGATTTTTTTCGTGACTTTTTTCAATTTCCATGTTTTAATTGTTTTAATTAATAACTTGTAGCATGGCTTCTTCACAATAGCTGACTGTTTTTTAAAGGACTTCTTTGGAATAACTTCACTTTTTCTCAATTTTCAAGTTTTAATTAATAACTTGAAGCATGGCTTTTTTGGAATAGCTTGAGTGTTTTTTCAATAGTTTAATTTTTATATTCACATACTCTCTATTGCCTTTTCATTATTAAATTTGTATTTTTACTTTTAAATAATGAATAATGATTTATGATAATGTACTTTGTTTTAAATGAAATTAAACTAATACTTTTTAATTATTAAATTTTTATTTTTGAATAAATTTTTATTTTTGAATTTTTTTTGATGAAATCAAATTTTTATTTTTGAGTTTTTGATAAAACCAAAATACTAAAAGATTAATGCGGTTGTACTGAGTATTTTTTATATATGTAATTATATTTCCCTCAATCTACCTTGGGCGGATCCCTAGGCAATCGCCTCTAGTCTGTGCTCGTCATAAGGCAAGAAAAGGAACTTGCCATCTACTAGTTGAAGTCCCTGCTTTTATAAGTACAAGCTTAATAGCTTTCCAGAATGCAACAGAGTATACTAATTCGCATGCACACCAACAGAGTATACCAATTCGCATGCACACCAATTAGCAGTCAGAAATAGTTCAAACCACCTATGTTATACTAATTCGCATGCAAACCACCTCGCTGTCAGAAAAAGTTCAAAGTTCAGAGAGAAGCAGTCAGAAAAATTTCGAACCACCTCGCAACCAGAAAAAGTTCGGAAAGAAGCGAAAAGTTGTTTTGTTCAGAGAAGACTAAATGAACACATGTTTTCCAAATATACTTTTCCTTTTTGGGTATCTGGAAAGCATTCAATAGCGAAGCCCATGCCCACGTGTTAGCAAATAGGTAAAATAAAATCATTTTTAATAAAAACTAATATATAAACACATTTTAATATTTATTCAAACACATTTTAATTTTTATATCGACACATTTTAGTTTCAAATTAAAATATTGAATATTACTTTATAACCAAGTTTTTGTTTTTTTCAAATTAAAAATATTGAATATTACTTTATAACCAAGTTTTTGTTTTTTTAAGTTTGCATCATATATTTATTTTGCATTAAAGTTTATTTCATATTCAAATTTGTATTTATTTTTGTATTGAAATTTATTTATGAAGTTTGCATCATATATTTATTTTGTATTATAGTTAGTTTCAAATTTATATTATATTGAAATTTAATTCAAATCAGTTTGATTTATAAGAAAATAATTTTTATTTATTATTTATTATTAAATATTAGAAATTAAAAATAGTAATCTAATCAAATATTTCAAATTTATAATTATTTTTATTAATCGTTTAAAATTTATATTTTTTTTGTGTATTGAAGTTTATTTCAAATCAATTTAATTTATAGGATAGAAAATTTATTTTTATTTTTTATTATTAAATATTAAAATAGTATTACAACTTATAGGATAAAAAAAAAAGAATTAATTTTAATCATTAAGAATTAAAAATAGTATTCCAATGGATCATATTTTAAGTCTTGCGTGGAAAAAGAGAGAACCCATTATTCATAGTTTTATTGTAAGTCTCTAATACAAGAAGTGAGAAGCATTATTAATACTTTTATTATTTTGTAAGCAAATCTTTACTCATTCTTAAATAATTTAATTTAAATTTTACTTTAGTTCTTGACTAATTTAATTTAATTTCCTTAAAGACAATTACCATATATAAAATTAATCACTTATAATAATTAAATTGGTTGAATAACTTAAAAAACTTATTTTTCTTTTTAATATAAAACATGTACATTTTAAATTAACAGTGCTCTTAATTCTTTCATATGTTCTTTTGGCAGGTACTAGCCACTACTTAGCTTATTGGTTTGTTTAGTTTTATTTATTGTTGTACTAGATTAAAAATAATACTTTCTTTCACGTGTAGATTTTATTAATCTTTTTCTAAAAATAGAATTTCATAATCTTCATGACCTACCTAAATAACAATATGAAGAACTTCATAGTCTTCATGCCCTTCCTAAGTAACAATATGAAGAACAATATCTATTTCAATAAGATTATATATTTCTATTTCTATAAAAAGTTATCTAATATTTCTATTTCAATAAGATTATATATTTGTATAAAAGGCTGGTTAATGTTTATTATTTTTAGATTTCAATTCATTGATCATTCATTTTGATTTTGATTGGCCATTTTTGTACTAAGCAAACTTGATTTTCAATAACATCTCCATAGCCTTCAAGACCATTGCCTACAACATCTTGTTTGCTTTCATCATTTTCTTAATCTATTATCTCAATTATTGGTATGTCATATATCATTTGTGTATCAATAATTTCATTCCACGTTGCCATATTCATCATTCTTTTCTTCCATACTTTTAAAAAAGCACAATATTTATAAGTTTAGGAAAATTATGAGTTGGGAAAGGAACATACTTTTACTCTTAAATCAATGTGTAGAGAAACTTTTAGAAAATTCATCATAATTCTTTCTAGGAAAATATTCTATTAAAATCATTTTAGTCCTTTATATCACTTCCTAATATTTGTCAACCACTTCAACATCTTAGGGTCTTCGACAATTATTTCTCATGTTTTCATGTAATAAGATGTGTCTTCTCTATATACACATCCTCAAAGTATTATTGAGCTTTAGGACACATTAAAATAATTCTTCCTCTATTGTGATTCTTGTAGAGAGTCCAACATTTAATGGATTTCTTTAATCAGCTATTTTTCATATCTCTTGGGTTTTCTACACATTTTATAATGAATATTTTCCAAAACTTTTATAATATGTTTCATTTCCCTAATTTTATTTATATTTTTTCCATTTTATTCCTTAAGTTTTATTTTTCTAGTGTTTATTCTCTTTGAACACATATTGTGACAAATATAATCTTCATCTCTTTCTCTACAATTTTTCTGTTATTATAGACTTATTCCATATTCAAACCAGGTCAACAATTACATCCTCATACCTAAACTTTTGACAATATATCTTCGATAATTCTCACTAACTACTCACTAACTACTATATGATATTCTTTCACTATATGTTATTCTTTTGCGACAAGACACTTATCACTCCCAATAAAATATTATGAACACTCTAACTTCACAAAGGATAAACACAACTAGAATACAAGGAGACCTTGTATTCAATTAAATACCAATGACCCTTTGCTCATTTACAAATCTCATATTCATTTGTATTATCTATATCTTTTCCTTTTAACTACACAATTGTTCAAATTCAACTCTTCATATTCTAAGGGTTTTTAAAGTTCAGCAAGGAAAATAAATTAAGGAAAAAGTTTTGTATAAAATGTCATTTCTTTTTGTAAATAAAATAAGAGCCTTGTAATATATCACGAGTGTACAACTGTGTTTCATTTGGCAGCCACCTTTTCCGCCACATAAGGGAAACTAGAAAAGGTGCTTCCAAGCGATGATATGTCTATCATGGCTGAGATTCAGTTTACAAAAATTGAGCAAAAAGATGAAAATTTCAACACGAACTTTGTTCCCACTAACTAGCCTTGGGAAGGTTTCATTCAGAGCTGCCATTACAAAGAAGGTTACACAAATACAAAAAAGAGTGAGAATGTAATCATTGTTCATTCTAAAAACTGTAATTGACAAGAACCATAGTCAGGGGTGGGTCATGTTAGGCCATTGGGGAACGTGGATGTCCATGGGAGTTTTAGACCGGGATGAAATCCTTCATGCAAGTGGGGCAACGTGCTTGTGTCAAGGCAGCTGAGACCTCGCCAAGCAATAGATCCAGTTGCTGGTGGATTGTCCTTTGGCCATGCACCTGCTTGTCCTGCCACTATTGGATGTCAAAGAGGATCTCAAGATGCTCTGCTACCAGATGATAGGTGTAGTGTGATCCCTCCTCTCTGTCGTCTGTGCCAGTGTATTCCACTATAATTGGTTTCTCCCCTCCTTTTGTTAGTTTCCATCTTGGAGGGATTTCCTCCTCCATAATGCATCCCCTTCTCACTAGTGAGGTTAAAAGTCTTGGGAGGAAGAAGGACTTGGGAGGAATGCCTTGGAGGGTGACCCTTTCATTTTCACCAAGATCGATCCTTGTTGCAACGTTGAAGGTGGCCCTGCATCAGCCAACTTCGGGCTAGTATGCTAATTTGAAGGTGGTACTTCCTCTTTGACCATGTTGAGGATAGATGGAAAGTGCTAGGGTGGTAGTGGAGAATGCACAGTGGGGGATGGGGTCTCTATTTTCGGTATGCGAAGGGAAGCCTGAGTCTGAGTCTGGGGAACGGTAGTTGAAGTCTCCATTTTTGGAGTGCATAGGGTGCACTGAGTGCTTTCGGTGGGTCTATGGGGGTGGCTAAAATGGGCAATCAAGGCTCCCTGAGAGGCTATGATCTGGTTGTCTCAGGTGATGGCATTCTTGTTCCTGGTGGCCCGACTAGGCTTACATCGATCCCGGGGCATGGTGGTGAGAACCAGGGGGTGGGGGACATGGGAGGGTGATGGTTGTCGAGGGTGGCTCGGATGTCGGACATAATGAAAGAGAAGAAGCTAGGAGGGTCGAGTAGCACTGTGCAGAGGTGGTAGCATGCAACAGAGAGGAAAGAATGCGTTCCTTGGTCATTTTTATCAGCGCTGGGAGCCATTGATACCCCTCCCATCTCTATTGAAGGCTGATGGGACTGGTTCTGGCACGTGGTACCAGTGGCCTAGCTGGATCGCTCGTCCGAGAGATCCTCCAGGCGCACTGAGTTAACTTCCATTATGGTGAGCACCATGGTGAGTTAATACTTTGGGGGTGGTGTATTGGGACATTAACTCCCCCCACCATCTGTCCCTACCACCTGTCCCCCTCCTCTTGCCAAGTGTCACCCCATCCGGGTGGTATAACATGTCTCATTAAATACACTATGTAATACTAATTAAAGAGAATATAATTCACTTCAATCTAAAAGAAAATTACTTTGTCAATGGATTATGGATTGTGCATGCATGAAGGCTAGATATTCTTCCTTAAGAGAACTTAGGATTTTAAATGTCTAACAAACTGTCATATTTATGCATGTCATATTAAGTGTTCCAAAGGAAGGTTGTTAAGAGGTTGTATATGAAGTGTTTTGAATAAAGCATGAGAGTAGGAAATAGGGGAAATTCAACTAAGTCTACATCCAAATAATGGCTATGATCCTAAAGATAGAAACAATATATATGCTATTGCATATTAAAAATGCACACATAGATCCATTACATTTCACTATAAGTTACATTTCATTACTACAAAACTGAGCACCCAAAAAAACCAAAATCATGTACCTAGAAACTAGTGAATTCACACATATATCAACTCTAACTAAGGATGAGAATAAAATAACTCTCTATGAACTATGTGATGAAGCTCTCCATGGAGGACACGCCACTTGAAACATTAGTGGAAAAATTAACCAAGGACAAAGACAATGAATGCATCCTCGTCGATAATGATTTTGGAAGAGAACCGGTCGAACTAGATATATAAAATATATATTTATTATATATTTCTCCAATTCATCTTACAACAATGAATGACAATCTTTATATAGATATTTTAGTGAAGAGACACACCATTTAGAAAGGTCAATTATAAATATCAATGATTACATATATTAATTAGTAATGATAATTTAGTTACACTACAAGTCCTCCCTCCTTCAAATGCTTCATCCTCGAAGAATTTTTATTTTGATCACTAAATTGTTTTCAATTTTTTCGATTCTCCATTATAATATTTTGAATCTTTGTCAATGTTTCTTTCGCTCTCTATTTAACACATATAGAATTATTTTTACTTCCTTTTGTATTAGGCTCTAATGCCTCCTTCCTTCTCCTATTGTGTCATTATTGTAAATCCTTCAATCCTATCCCAAGTTGTTCTTAAGGGGGGATGTTAGGATATTTAGACACTTAGGATCAGAATGGCATCTAGAGAATCTAGTGGCAATAAGAAAGCTATCGATTTTGGCATAACAAGCTCAGGGAGCTTGCTTGAGACCATAAAGAGATTTCTTGAGGCGACAAACAAGGCTAGAGTCATTCTGGACATAACCAGGAGGTTGTTCCATGCAGATTTTTTCTTTCAAATCACCATGCAAGAAGGCGGATTTAACATCCATCTGATGGACCTCCCATTTATGTGAGGCGGAAAGGGCAAGAACAAGGCGGATGGAATTCATTTTGGCTACAGGGGAAAAGGTTTCATTACAGTCAATGCCTTCAACTTGGGAAAATCCTTTGGCAACTAATCGAGCCTTCTGTCTTTCAATACTTCCATCTGATGCATACTTAGTTCGGTATACCCATTTGCATCTAACAATTTTTCTTCCTTTTGGAGGAGGTACAAGATCCCAAGTATCATTTTCCATTAAAGAATGATACTCTTCATTCATTGTTGTATCCCAATCTGGATGACCTGAAGCTTCTGCAAATGTCTCTAGATCATGAGTTTCTAAAACTTGAGCCAAAAGAGAAGAGGCTCGTTGGAACTGTGAATGTGTCCGACACTGATCTGAAGGATCACCGACAATATCACCAGCTGCTTCTCGTGTTGAACGGACCCATCTTGGAAGCGGTGGAACTGGTGTTTGTTCAGGTTCAAAGGACTCATCTAGAGGAATGTCAGCAGGCGGAGGTGGATTTTCATCCTCACTTTCATCATCTGAAAAAGAATCCAGAATAGGAACAGAAGAA